>WURT03650038.1:0-19122 GCA_009936505.3 Holothuria glaberrima
ATAATCATTGTGTTGTGGAAATGACCTTAACTAATAGGGGCAAAACTTGGTAGAAGGCGAAGATAACTATCTTGGCCACATTACACTTAAATAAGAAAGAAAACATTTAAACTCCAACATATTCCTCATCTCAGTTGTCAACAAGAAAATGTATCCCCTCTTTCTCAAGCGTCTCACAACGAAGGTGTGTCCTTAAAATGATACGTCCACGGTCTTACTACAATAAATCCCTGCATGCTTTCAACATAGAAATGATCAAACATGGACGGATAAGACACAAAACTTATTGCAAAAGAAATACAGTAGAATTTAAAGATTTTGTCGTGAATTTGTCGTGAATTTGCATTTTGTACAACAGTATGTTTATTGCGCACCTAAAGTTTACCAAATCCCTGTTACTATGGAGATATATTTAGTTTACTTCTACAATCTGACAAGTCTGATATATATCTAACTGTAATTTAGCTACATAATCACATACTTTCAATGACTTTCCTTTATTTACTTCTTTCCGTGCAGAATACGATGCGTTGAAATATCACCTTTCCATGGCCTTCAGTACGATAGACCGTGACAACGATCTTTATAGTTATAACTGCGCTTCTTATTATCAGAGTGCATGGTGGTACAAGTATTATTATTATTATTATTGTTATAATTGTGATCTGAACCGGCCCTACACCGGTTATTATCTCCCTTATTGGTATTATCTTCCCGGGACCGATCATATTGAATACAGTGAAATGAAGATACGACCTGTTGAAAGGACAGTGACGTCATGAAAACTATGAAACTTTCTGCGATTATATGAAGTACTACAAAGACAGACTGATGTCTTTAAATACAAGTGTTTCATGGGATAAACTAAATTTGCCATGAATAGCTACTACGATACAATGAAGAGAATACTTAACTAACAGTGTGCTTTTCTTTTCCTAAGAATTAAATTACGAACTACGTTAATCCATTTCACATATCATTTTTAAGATATAACCAAAAAATAAATTAAAATTTGTTCATATTTTAAGTTAAAGGTTAAATTTAAAGGTAAGTTTAAGCAATAGAAATACAATACATGAAAAATAAAAGCATGTAAAAAATTGTATGTACTAATAATTGCAAAGAAAGAGATTTCCTGTTTGAAGCGTGAGCCAAATTCGTGACCCAAAATTGTTGCAAGAAACAGGATGAAACTTGAAGGAATTCATAACAATTTATGATGGAAAAGTTATTTTCACGATGCGTGATTCGATCAGACTTCTCAATACTGTCTTGCATACAATCCTACATAATATTTTCATCGGGACCGTGATGCGCACACACAAAATAATTTTTGGGTAGAATAACTCATTCCTGAGTATCCAATATTTCACACATTAAAGTAGCTATTTTACTCAAATTATGTGTACTTTATTACACAGATGTAGGGGGTAGGCAACAAATACTCACTTCACTTGAGTAGCATTACTCAGTTGTTACAATTATGCAGTTGAACCATAATTGACTCATTTTTGTTTTTAATGCTCATTAGGGTGTAAGACTGAGTATTCAAATATGAATAAGATCACACAAAATGAAGTAGAACAAAATATACACAGTTCACTATCTTTAATCTCACTTCTTTCTTTTTAAAGACAAAAATGCATAAAATAACATCGGAATCATCAGCTCAAGTTATGATCAAGACGTTATTTTTTGGCCCTCTGTAAAGTAGGCATGATTTGTTGTTTGAAGATTCTTGCAAAAATGACAACCACAGGTTGACAAATAAATTAACTTTAAACCTTCCATAACAATCATAGTTCCACTTAACTTACTTTTTCCACAAGTACGTCCTGTGTTGTGTACAGTTACTAAAACAGTTGCCATAGTTTCAACCCAAGTAGGCTAGTTTAATAAGCCTTTTTTGCTCTACGAAGGCCAGCCATGACCTGCTTAGCCTATTGTCTTTCCCTTGTACTACGAGTACTACCAACTGGCAGAGTCACTCAATTCGACAAGCCATCTGGCTTTATGCAGGTTGCTATACACTTGTAAGCTAACGTTATAAAAGCTTAACAGTATGTGTCTGTAACGTTACAGTACTATTCAACTGCATACATACGTACGGCAGTATAGGCGTAACGTTAGGTTAGGCTATAGCCTTAACCTGCCACTTAACGGCACGCATCTTGGTAAAAAAAATGATTGATAAATACTCATCACTTATCACTCTATCGACTTAAACTGGCGGGAAATATTATCGATGAAATACGGTCGAACTCTAGAATGATTGACATGGGCGTGGATCATGGGGTGCGGGGGACGCGTCCCCCTCACTTTTTGTAAGGGGGTCATCGCCGAAAAGTCCCCCCACTTTTTCAAAAATGATGAAAACTATAACTGTGATTACAAATTGACACCACATATTAAAAGCTAAATTTCGCCCAAATATGACACCATTTGCCATATAGACACCTTCTAATTTCATTTTTTCTTCAAAGGGGAGGGGTGTCCCCCCTTAGACCTCTCCCCAGGACTGTGATTCGTAAATGGTAAAAAGTCAACAATTTACTGTTCACTCACTTCACGAAGTGTAGTTCTGACTTATTCCAAGGGCTGAGTTAAAAAAAATCCTTTAAGCAAGCAAAATGAAAAAACTTCCTAAAAAAGTAGAAATTCTTGGTGATATATTCAATTCAAATTTAGTACCAAATGTAGCACCATTATGCATCTAGACCACCTTATGTGAGCAAAAATTTTCCAAAGGGGAGGGGGACCCCTCCCTTAATCCCCCACCCAGGACAGAGAAAAGTGAAAAGTCCCCCCCTACTTTTGGAAATGGATCCACGCCCATGATGGGTAGTGTAAATAGGAAGCCGTATCACTCTGTGAAATCAGAATTCGTGGCTCTTCAACTATTGAAACTTGCACCAAGTTTGGAAGTCGAACGATGTCCCACGCTGACGGACTATTTACATTGCGTGTAAGCTAAGTGCTTGCTGAATCAGGTTTACAAAATGTGAATACTTACACTCCTGCCGACAACGAGTGAGGTCGAAAACACACAATATAAGTAAGGAAACTAGCCAAATGAGTTTTCTGTCAGCATTTAAAAAATTAAGTACCTGAATTACTTCACTCGGCTCGTGTTTTTCAGCTCGAAAACGTGTAAGAATACCAAAGGCGACTAAGTTACTCATTTACGTATCTAAAGAACTAGATACGGCGCATCCCGTGCGAAGATTCATCAATTTTTGATAATAAAATACACATTTTATCTTGTCTTAAATAACCGTGTTTGGGGTAACTTACCATAAAATTGCAATTAATTTATCTGTGTGTGTACTGTTTGCTACAATTGGCAGCGGCAAGAGAGGGTAGCCTCTTTCCTGCAGGACAAATGAGCAAATTCCTTTTAAAAGAAGTTACAATTTTATTCCAAGATCTCTACAAGTGGTTACGAACAAGATTCAAAGATATTTTGTCATGATGATTAGCGAGTTTCTTATTGTAACGTCCGGCCCAGTACTGAACCGATGGTGTTGATCCTCATCCTTCCTTGTTTGTCGCGTGGGACGAGGCCGGGGATGGGACTTGGACAAAGATAAAATATTACTAGACCCCTAAAGGAAGAGATGTAAGGCGAAAAGAATTAATAAAGACAAGTAGTGAAGTTTCTACCACTAATGTTCAAATAAATATTTACAACAGATAAAATGAATACGGTACAATGATATATAAAGCTATATACAACCCCCAATCCCTACGTATAGATATAATTGTTGCCATACAGTGCAAAATATCTGGCGCACGGTATATAAGAAGTTCGCCAACTAAACTTGAGCAGGCGCAAGGCGAAAGAGGTTTAGCCGGCTAAATTTAGCCGACGCACGGCGAAGTAGGTTTCACCGGAATTTAGCCGACGCACTGCGAAACGGCTTTAGCCGGCTGAATTTGGCCTCCGCACCTGCGTCGAATGTTTTGCACACGCACTCACTACGTGTAATGCAGTACAGACTATTTTTTCCCCAAAGTTGTCTAAGTCCGTGAAATCTATCCTAATTTAATTGATAAGCCCACTCAACCCTACCAAAAGGCGGGCTAAATCAGAAGACAGACGCAACTTTTCTCCCATGTGTTCCTCCTTATAAACCATGAAGAAATTTCTAAATAAGCCCAGTACTCAAGGCACATAACGGTTTCTTGTGCGACCGCGCAGAACTCTTTGGCCATTCACAGCCTGCATTTCTAGGATTGGTCAAACTGCCAGCAGGTACACTAGGCAATTTGAATATGACTTTACAATTACAACTAACACAAATGTTAAACAAAAAACATTCCCTACACCCTCGTTAAAATAATCGCTTAACCGCACTGACTTGACCAGGAAGTTGTCCATTCTACCAGGAGCCTTAAGTTTACTGGATACTTTCTTTACTTTTTCTAAAAGCACTTATGTTACATAGCCGGTCTCACGAGTAAACCGAAACCTCTAATTTTCAACCAGGGTACTGGAAGACAACTGAACCCGCCTTCGGGGCTAATAACCATCTCCTCTCCGACTCAGGTGAACAAACATGTTGAATTCCTAATAAACAAAAGCTCTTTTTGTTACATTATATTTTCTTAAAACGATTTTTTCTTTAAATTAAATCACATTGCTTTTAGTCGATTTTTCTTAGTTTGTATTTCATGTCATTTATCGATACGCGCACCTTTTTTCCACACTAAACATGCATTTTTTCTTTATTTTATCCTTTAATTTCCTGTCTAATATGAACCTATAATGCATTTCAAAACCTTTTAAGTAGCAACTTGAAGGATATCTTTTGTGGCATCCTGTGAATGCTGACAACAATTAGCGATTTATTTTAATGCCTTAAGTCAACATGATGTCAATCAGCCATCCTTGGTCAAACTGAACAAAATTAATCAATTTTTCTATTAGATACATCAAACAAGTATCCACGAATTTGATTGGTGGAATTTACCACCTGTACCGCAGAAGAAAGGATCAGGTAATCTGCAGTGGTCCAAGCGTGATTTACAGGATACGTCGAGAATAAAGAAAATTTTGAACAATGGCTTACCAGTTTTACTGTACCGAACCAAGATTGCCAGATTTAAATTTGTAAGCTTTGGGGAGTTGAGAGAAATGCGGGTGAACCATGTATGCAAAATTGCAGTAGCAATTTGAACAGCCCACAGTTTTGGCGACATGCAAACAAAAAGTACTTATTTTAGTTGGTAGTTTAGGAGTAAAATACCCACAGGAAAGTTTCCTAGGAGATCTTTTAATATCATTTACCGTTCACAATGTATACCTCTCAAAGTTAGACCATATCTGGGGCAACTCATTGCCTTACAAAAACTTATAATAATGCGAAGTGTTGTGCAAGGTAAGCATTTGTTTTGCTAACCGCTTAAAACTTATATTCCAATTACTTGTAAAATAGTTTACAATTTTGTGAGAGATAATGACTTTTTTCGAGTGGAGAATTTCAACTTTACAAATAAATCTCTTTGAACATATCAAAGTTAGGAGCATCTTTAAAGTAAAGGAAAAACAAAGGATATCATAAGACTTATTTTGTGAGTTCCTCTTTTTACGTCACAATTTTTCAAATCTTATTTCATGATGCGAGTGTAAGATAGTAATAGCACTGTTAAATGGTCATTATTTGATACCCTTTGATGGGTGGCTTTTGATGGCACGTGTGTCTATTTTCTAGGTATTTAATGCTTTAACATCGAGTGCCCAATTATGTAATTTTCATGTCAACTTATCTTTACGTTCCAGATAAGGGAAACGGAAGGACTGAAAGTTTGGAGCAACTAAATAGGAAAAGTAATTCCGTTATTTCGTGGTAGATTTTCAGTTTTAACGACAACGTTACCTCCAAGGAAAACCTGGTCCAAAGCGCGTAGCCAAGGGTACGAAGGGGACAAAGCCCCACCCCACAGAAGTTTCGTTACCTTAGAACATTTCGTAGTACCATTGCCTTAGTACATTTTTACACCTCTCGCTCACCTAAAAATATTCCACCCTCTATCATGCCCCTCAAGCAACTGTCTAGCTTTGGACTTTCCAACCCCATACACATCCGGAGGTGGTACAATAACACTATTGAAACATTTGTCAGCCTTTGGTAAATACCTTTCGTTATTTGTAACTTGAATATTTATCTCATGCATACTTTTGCATAATGAAAAAGTATAGTGAAATTCCTTTAATGTGTCTCTTCTCGACGTGCCTACCGTCAAAGTCTCGTTACTACATCCTGACGAACAGGCCGGGAGGAATGATGTCTCAAAATTTCATACTTTGCTTGACCGTCGCAAGGTGGGGTAGTAATTGAGTTGCAGTTTACTTTCCATGTCAATACTTAAAAGAAATCAAAGGATAGTATTGCAACAAGAAGGTGGAGGAGGACTGAAAGAGAAGAAGCTTGTACAGGAAGTCCCCCTGAGAGACTAATTAGCATAAATATAGGCAACACAACTACAGAAAATATAACTAGAATGGTACAAGAAGGCAAAGTACAGCAACCAGAGGCAACTAGTAGATGACCCTTAAACCTTCTTCTAAAAGAGAGAGTATTCGTTGCGGATCTTAACGTCATTATCTACACTGTTCCAAAGTTTTACACCATTATTAAGAACACGTCGGTTATATATGCTTCATGGTCGCTGTGCAGGGGACGACTCTGAAATTGGGTCAGAGGATGATACTTTTCTGGAGCTTTTTCTTATTCATTTAGTACATAGACCCGGGGCCAAGGGGCAAAGCTTTCAAGCAAAACGGGCATTTTTATTAGTATCTCCTTTCCGGGGAATCAATGCCGTGAAAATGACTTCCCAAATCGCCCCTGTTGGGATGGCCATGATCGAAAGCTTAATGCACATCTGATCAAATCGACGAGTGGTTAAAACGTGTAAATTTGTCAGTTGTTTAATCCTCATTCAATATTTATTTGAATCTTTCGTACTGATTCCTGATTTCTCGTTATTGCCCTTAAATTTGGGTTAATCCCCTTAACTACAAAATACTTCTTGCCATTTTATCCCACCAAGTCCTTAGTCCCCGCACGTCCTCATGAGAGCCCAGAACGCGATCCGACTTAATAACCTCACCTCAAAATGCTTTGCACCTGCCTTATTTGATTAAAAGGAGTTTTTGCCAGAGACAAAATCCAATTACTTCAAAAAATGCAAAAAAATTCTCCCTTTTAGAAAGTGAAAACTGCAACTTTTAGCATTTTAAATATACTAATTTTCAAAGAACTGCAATTTTTCTCAAGATAAAGTGAATTATGTAAAACCTGTGATGTCGAACATCGCGACACATTTATTTGACATAACATTGAATTTCTTTATGATATTTACCCTCCTGTAAGGAATATTTAACCTGCTGTAGGGAATATTTAGCACCTTTGTTAATTTTTTATGCCCTACATATGGTGTAGATTTATGCAAAACCTAGATGGAAAGATATTCAAACATTCCAACAGTATCAAATTTCAAGGACAAACAGGGCATTCAACTATAAAGAAAAGCATATTGAATCTGAAACAATGTGCCCACTTTACAAAACATTCTGTGATCTTGATGAGAACTGGTGGTATTTTTGACAGAAATAAGTACTCTTAAATATGAGATATCTCGAGCTAGGAAAAAATATTGCTACAGTGTTTTTGAAAGGCTCTTTCACATGAGATCCTTGTTAAAGCCACTGGAATATGCCTTTAAAACTCTAAAATAAATTGAGTGTGGACTAATTTGATACCTTTAAAGGTAACCTCTCGCCTTTCATATTCGCCTCAATTACTGTATCTTAGCGATGATGTCATAATCTCCCGAACCGACTAAAGGATTAAGCAATAATAAAACTAGTCCTACACTGTAAAAATGTCTACAGATTGTTGTAGAATTACAGGACAAAAATAAAGAAATACAAAGAGAAAACGAAAAAGTTGCTGCCAATTTTTGGAAACAAATTGACAGCAATATTTCCGTTTTCTGTATGTATTTCTTTATTTTATTTCTTTTTTTTTTTTTGTTCTGTAAATTTACAGAATTTTTTTTGTTCTGTAAATCTACAGAATTTTCGCGTAGCCCTTACCCTATCTGGAAGAATCTTTCCTTTGTCGCCACCCTCAGGGACCTACCCTAAGAGAGGGTTCTTGACGTATGGGTGACAGTTACGTAAGTCAGCTAAGTTGAAAATTGGTGCTATCTTTTGAAAACTTTGAAGTGATTAAATGTTTAGAATTCTCATAGTGTAGTGAATCGGCGTACTTCTTACACCTTGGCCATGTTAAACTGTAAAAGGAAACGGGTGTTATCTTAGGGGAGAGGGGACACCGTCGCCCCTGAGGGATTATTTAGTTTTTATGACTGTTTAGATGTATATGTATATTTTGAGATCCAAAATATTTACTGTTACCACTCGATTTCGTGTTTAGGGTCTAAGAGGTTTCCAAAAAAAAATATTAAATCAAAGAGTTGTGGAGGTGAAGGTGAAGTTCCCCTGGCCCATGGCCTATTTGTATATTAAAGATATTGTAAATTTCTCACGATGCCAGTTCATAATGATGTTAATTAATATTTAATAATTAAGGCTGAACTTCACAGTCCTTGGCACTAGAGTACTTAACAGCAATATGGCAGAAAATTGTCGAAAGAGTAAAAATATTACTGTAAAAATTCCCATAAAAATAAGAAAATATAATTAAAAAATAAAAAAATTAAGGATTGAAAATAATCATTGAAAATATATTTCGATTGAAAATCCTTAATATTTTTATAGGAGATTGGAGATAAAATTCATAGCATGATTTTGATATTTTATGAACCTCAGCCTAATCCAGATGGCGGAAACAATAAAATAAAATAAAATAACCGGAAAAATTAATCACTAAATGGTATGCTGGAAGCATTATTCCTCTTTTGCGAAAGTGGGGAGATAATGGCAGCCCTCTTCTGACGGTTGAGACAGGCATGATCATCCAGCCTCGTAGGCCCAGTGCATTATCAGCAACTAGTCCGTAGTCGCTGGGGAAAGAATGTGGGTTGTTCAGCAGCTTTCCATTGTTCATTTGAATGTTTTGCACAAATTTCAACAATTTCGTTCGAACAGCAAAGCTTCTGACCCGCCTTTTACCCTCCCCCATCCTCTTGGTATCAAACTAAGCGTAACCCTTGGAACCTAACAGGGTTTTGGAGCCACTTCTACTCCTTCTGCCCAGGGATGCACTTAGCCTGAGGCAAACTCTTATGGCCCGAACTGAGAACCTCCTGGCGAAATTCTTGGGTATGGACCATTGAATGTTACATCGAAACGGTCCAACCAACCGATGCCTTCTTCATAAAGTATCCTGCTCACGTCAATTTCTTAACCCAGGGTATCGTTTATAAAGGGTAATGAGTGTGGAGCTATTCCCATACCCTCGAATGGTTATCTCCGCTCTTTTATAATCTCTTTATAATCTCCTCAATTATTTCTCGGTGGAATCATACAGCAGCGTAACGTAAGGGGGGCAGGGGGCTCCCCCCCCCCACTTGTAGTCCTGGGATGGTCTGTCGGTACATTTGCTGATCTTGTCGGTACATCCGCCGACTGTGACACTCAATAGGCATATCGTATATTTAATATGCTCAGAAAGTATTCCACATGGCTCTTTATCCGGCCCGTAGCCAGTTAGTTCTGTAAAAATTCTTTCTATAACTTCAAAAAATTATCGCGGGCTAAGCGCGATTTCATCTTCAGTTCTATCTAGCTGTAACGCCGTCATTTCCAACATATTGGATTTATTCAACGTTAAAGGTTCCACAAATATTGTAGTCGTGATTCAATAGAAACACGAAAATGAGACTGCGAAATTCTAACCTCTTTTCCCTGTCTTTTGGAAGATTCTTCAACCTGACCATCGTGGCAAATATATGGTGTAAGGAAAAAGATTTTTTTAGTTTCGTCTGGGAGCCTAAATGGGTAAGATGAAAAATGTACTCCACGAAGAAGACCATGCCGTCGCACCATCAAATTTCTTGGTTTGCTCTTAAGACCGTAAGAAGGGCATATTTTCTAAAACAAACAAACTTTTTCAACTTTTCCTAATGAAAACAAAAATATGAAATCTTTTTCAATATATTTCCAATTTTTTCGGCGCGTTTCGCGCGCCTTATATTTTGCGATCGCCATCATTTCAGCAACCTATTGCATCCGTCGGGGCTTAGAGTAGCTGGTCCCTAGTCAGGGCGCTTGGCCCTCATGTCGGTAAATCCAAGTACCATCCCTGGCTGAGCCTACATGCAGTTTTGCCTTTGGGCAATGACGTATATCCCCAATTTTCATAGTAACCCCAAATATTGAAACATTTGGCACCATTTTTGCATCTGGCCGTCCTCCTCCTCTTAGACCCATCACCAGAATAAGAGAAAAGTTTTAGGCCAGATGTCCCCCACTTCCAAAATCAAATCGACTCCCCTGCTTATTGGTATTTGTAGTTTTATGAACTATGAAGGTATGAGAAAATAATGCAAGATTCGGGGTGAATGGGGGGTCACGGGTGCGTGGAGACTTGTTAAGTGATAACCTTTTGACAAAATGTCGGCACATTGACTATATGCTGTCGGTACATTTACCTTATTTTCATCCCTGCACCCCCCCCCTCCAACTTCTATCACCCCAGTTACGCTACTGGAACTGGAATCATGCCCCCCCCTACTCAAGCAAAATACAAAGTAGTATATATTAGTAACCAGAATGAAATTAAGTTATCCCTTGCCCTGATCCTATCTGACCCCAATGAAGACAGCGACGTAAAGGGCAAGAAAAGGAACAATAGCACTGAAATAGAGTTCCACATTGCAACGACAGAAAAATAACATTGAACAGCAGGCATTTTGTGGGAGAGATCACTTTACTAATCTGTGACACAGAAATGTTTCTTGTCAAAAACAGAAAAGGTGAGAATATATTTCCATTCCGTTATGCTGTGTTTCATTAACCTTTTTCAACAACCCAATTTGGTATCGCTAATGCCTTATTTACTTCAATCTGTAGTTTTCACTTTAGGGGCTCACAAAGAAGTATTTGTTTTCATTTTGCGTAACCCCTTACTCCGCAATTCTCCTGTACATTGACACTTGCATTTACGAAGAAATCTGACTATAAACCTCGAGCGTGCAATGTATTAACTAATTTTTCACAGGGGCCTACAACTTAGTACTTGACACAAATTTTGTTTGAATTGTAGCCTGTACAATCAACACTAATTTGTAGGTAAAGGGTGTTGACTGTTGGGGAGGAGATGGGTTCCATTTTGGGAATCGGACCAAACTCAGCTGATACAGTTCATAGTCACTTATACTGTTTTGTTAGAAATATAAAAACAAATATTTTAAAGCAATATTTTTTAAGAAACCGGGACAATACGCATGCCCAACAATACTGTACATAGTGACATAGCATACCGGGAAGTTTTGCACGACCTAGGTCAGAGACTGTCTGTACAGAAGTTGTATTAGTATACACAGTATTCGCATTACACTATGATGTTTTTGACATCAGTTGCGGGGTAAAGTGACTGGCTCTAAAGTCAATCTCTTAAACGTGGCCTGAGAAGGATGAACTGAGTGGTACTTGTTGAAGCGAGAAAGAAAACAGTCACTCGAAGTGTGTGAATGTTTGCGACAAAATCACGATATTGGTCAGTGGTATAGTTAATTTTCCCTGCATGCATTGCCTTTAAAATCAATCTCGCTCATTGGATATATCTAGTTTATGCTAACTGGATGTGCTACTTTGACTTAAATATATAACTATAAAATACCTGCACTACAAAGAAATGCTCCAAAACACTAATATGGCTATGAAATGAAAGAATAATTGTAAAAGATAATGAAATACATGAATCATGCTTTTGTTAAAGTGATAAGATAGGTTTCACTCTCACGAGAGCTAACGATACCAATACAAATGCGTCTTCTAAAGGGCATGGACATAAAGTGAAGAAAACATACTTGGTTTTTTTTTTTTTTTCTTTTTTTTTTTTTTTTTTGCTTTTGTCAAACGTAACTGCATTAAATACAACACTAGTACGGATTTCCCAAACTTTGCAAAGGTGACATTGTTACAAGGGCAGTAAACCGTGTGCCTTTTACCATGAAACTAGTGTAAATATAGCCATGTAAACGTCATTTTTTAAACGCACCACAGGGGAGAACTGGCCCTGAACAGTACGTTTAAGGCCTCCCCTTCCCCATTCACCAATCACGGTGGAATGTTAACCTCGTTTTCTACCACGATTTTTAAGTTATTTGGCAAATTATCTTTGCCAATACCTCCCCCTCTCTAAAGTGCTTATCACGGTCCCTATAGTGCTGGTACCCTCTTTCTTCTCATTTCAAAATTTCTGGCTACGGTACAGGCTACGTTCCATCTCTCTGTTTGTATCAATTACGGTTACACTCCTTGCAGATAGACAGTAAGGGTAGGTACATGTATAGAACAGTATGTTAAACTGAATCAGTGTGCTACAAAAATCATTACACAAAGTTTATATTCGCAGTGATACTAGCTAGCTGGATAACAAGTAAATGTTCAAAAAGCCAGAAAAAGGAATGAAGTACGTTTTTACCTCTAAAATTGGTCCATTTATGCACTAGGGGAATGGCACAGAATGTTAGGCACATTATAGGTATAGGGTTTAGTGAACGTTAACATCGTCACACCTCACTGAACCCTACAAAATTATTGTACCTAACATTCTGTGCCATCTTCAACCTTTATGTTTCATAGTTTAAACACCTTATACATGATTACAATATAAAATATGAGTAAAATTTTCCTGCACATAATTTTCACAAAACCTAGTTGGTTAGTTTTAAATACAATATCAGGAAATAATTTTCCATTAGTGGTGCCAATCACAAAGGTAAAAACCAAGCACGTCTCCCTTTTTCCAGTTATTTCTTGACCTTTTATAACTTTCTTTTCAAAAAGCCCAGCATGGCGCAAACTGAAGAGGAAGTATCACCTCAAATTTAACATGTACTTTACAAATCCATGCTGATCTATCCCTATGTTGGACTTAAGTATGCAAAATTTGATGTTCTGAAAGCTACATGTAATAGGGAAGGATGAAATTTGAAACATATAGATGAGGTGTTAAAAGAAGGATTTAAGGTATACACATCTCGCTGCTCAAAATATTAACAACTTATTCAAGACCACTAACTTTATAGCTAGCCCCATGACGGAGCTCCTATCTAAAAGAAAAAGAGCTTCGTCTTGTACCTTCTCAACAAAGGTATCGTGACATATACCGAGTTTTAATTGCTCAAGACCGCATCCACACACTTTTGTTTGTCAGCTGTCTGCTAAACTGCGTGATTTGAAAACATATCATTGACCAATCAGAGTGATGCTATTGTTTGAATAAATGTTTACTTGAGTTTAGTCTCCAACTATATATATATATATATAGTTGAAAATAGTCCATAATGTTTTTTGGGTGTTGCAACAGCCCCTTGAAGGGTAAATCTAGTTCAGATATGTCAGAGATGTACTTGTCAACAAATCACCGTGATATTTACATTTAGTTCCTATTAAGGTTCCAAAGATAATATGCTGATTAGATTCATATCAAGTTTCGAACTAAACGTTAACTTGAAGCATGTGGATCACGCGTGGCATCATAACTTCACATTAATCAACATAATTTTGTTTTCTCTAGATTTTACGACCACTTTACCCCTTCATAACCCCATGTTTTGAAATAATGAATAAACTGCAGGCTAGTAAATTTTTCAAACTTTACATTCAGTCACCTTTCCTATATTAACATCTCAAGAACTACACTTCGGAATTAAATGAAAGCATCTTCAGAAAGCAGTTCCTCTGTCATATACAGTATTTAACATACTTTTTGGATAAGTCCTTCCTTGAAATTAACAAGAGTGAGAAGACATCAAGCTTTTTCCTAACTCAATGGTGTCTTTCAAGTTCTGATGTTTTCGTTTACGACTAACTTCATGCAAACGTAACAAATATTACTCATTATATTTTTTCACTGCAACTTCAAGGTCAGAAAAATGTTGTAAACCGAACCAATTACATTTTTCTGTCTCCCTCTATAGGTTGGTTTCTGCCCCTTTTTAAAATGAATATTAATTTTGCCTTGAGAAAAGTACTTTATTGTCATAAGTTCCTTTTTCGAAAGCATGGTTTTATTCCATGAGTCTTGATACCCTGTCTCTCTCCCGACCTTACTGAAGAGCCTACACTAAAACAGTTTCGGAATTCCAAAAGGAAAGAATTGAACATGTTTATCTCCCTCTATCAGGTAACTTCCTTTGTTTCCTTGACGGTTACTTTTGGTCATATATCACTACCGTATGTGATTTTGATTGAAATTCAATGATAACTAAAACAGTTTGTCTCCCCTATTGGGTAACTTCATTTTGTTTGCTTGTAAGTTCATTTCTAAAGAAATTATATCACTGTCTAAACTGAACACAAATTTAAAAAGTACACAACCTGTACGGCATACTATCGTTACTTTACATAGGCCTACATAGCATGGACGTTAATGAAGGTCATACCCTTGCAGCTCATTCAGATCTTATATTCTGGCAGATGAGTTTTCCATAGTTTCAGGAAGTAGCCGTACGAAACAATCTCACACGGCTTGACACCACAGGATGTAAATTCAGACACCATTTTGTCATTTAAAGACCTCCTAGTATAAGATGAGGGAAGACGAATTTTGTTTTTATGTGGCACAGAGGTGCCTATCTTATTGAATATGCATGACATCCAGGCCCGTGCCTCCGTAGCTTTGACAGACATTCTCCGTCTCCCGAGTTTCCGTGTCTTATAGAGTATTTACCTTTAACAAAGAACCTTAACATAGTTGACATTCTGTACACGCTTATGTTGTGAGCTATGCGCCACGCATCCCTGCAAACAGGCCATCCTCCAACAACGAAATTGTCTATGATCGCTGGCTTTTTACGCCCAGCCGTGTAATACGTACGGCAGAATGTATGACAGCTATCCAGTACAAATTGCCTTTGAGCAGTCTCGTTCTTTTCTTTAACTTTCGCCTCGCAATAAGTGACGTCACGAACTGATAAGTAACGCAAACAGCTGTTATCACAACATTTCTGGAGTAATACATCCTTCCAAATGTCTCGGTCATGAGACAATTTTCGATTTGTTTTTGTTCTTGGTGATCTCCTCCCTGAATACGAAAAACACTTAGTGTCAATGACTCGGCGTTTCGTAGAACTTCCTGTCGATGACTCAGCTGTGCTTCCAGTGGCTCGGGAATCTGAAGCGGACTTCACAGTGGCTACACAAGCTTCTAAACCAATAGGGACTAAATTGTGTTGGCCCTGAAGACTTTCTCCCGTTCTTACACTCAAATCACCTAAATCTATCCCTGTTTCAATTCCATGATTGCCAAGGTTCTTCCTGCGAGAAGCAGGGCTAATAGTACTATGATATTCCCTTTCACTACCAGAGCTGGAATGGTCAGAGCCAAAAGAAGTTTTCATATTTAGGTCACTGACATCGTCTCGGCCCATAAGCGATGATTGATCGTTTCGGTTGTACTTCATCTCAGAGTTTCGTACTTCTGAAGCGGGCTCCGTATCATTTCCGCTAACGTTTATCCCCCTTGGTTTTGATTCGAACGGGCCCTGTAGACTTTCCCCCGTTCCTTCATGTGTAATGACAGTTTCCTTCCCGACTGTTTTTGCAGGGGTTTTGATTTGATTTTTCAAGTTTATTGATTTCAAACGACTTACAGATTCCGATGCTGGGGTCATCTTTGGGTTCGGCTTCCCCTTCTTGGTTGAAGTACACGGTTTCACGGGTGTAGAAGACTTTGATGAAGGCTCATATGACAAATCCCTAATCTCTTTCCGATGAGAAACAGGACTGGAATTGTCAGAATTGTAGGAAGGTTCTATGTCATAATCGATGTTCGATGGCGATGTAGTTTTAGGTGCATGGCTGGAATTATCAGAACTGCAGAAAGATTCTACATCATAGTCAATGTTCGACGGCGATGCAGTTTTAGCGACAACGCTGGAATCGTCAGAACTATAGAAAGGTTCTACGTCATAATCGATGTTCGATGGCGGTGTAGTTTTAGCGACAGGGCTGGAATCTTCAGAACTACTGAAAGGCTCTACGCCATAATAGATGTTCGATGGCAGTGCCTTTGGAGCAGGATCGTAACTGATATCTTCTGCCGCAAGATTGGGATTCATCTTTGATTTCCTTCAATCAGAATTCCTTTCTGCTGTTGATTGTAAATGCAGTCCAGCCCTATAGGTAGGTCAAACTATACGTGTTTTCTGGATAGAGGCAATGTAGTTCTTTTGATGTGAAGTGTCCATTCTACGAGATGGTCAAAGTAGGTAACTAGAAGCCAACAAAGTGAGAAGTGACATCGAAATAGGTGCTGACTCAGTAACGATATCTCCGGGAACACAAAGCTGTCTTTGTCAGCTCTGTGCTCGATGTATCTCATGTTCTATTGTAACTCCCTGGATAAACCATGGAGCTAATACCCTTCGGATCGACTGCAGCAGGTGGCCTTTGATAGGTATAATCAGGGAGGCGATCTTATCACCTCCTTGGTATAATTAGGGAGTTCCGTTTCAACTTTCTCGTGTAATCCTGAGGCTAGTGAACCACTTACGGACGCGTATAAAACACATCATGATCTAAAGATATTCAGGGATAGAAAAAGGAATAAAGTTAACTCGGAAAAAGAATTTACTTGAAAGCAGGCAGCAGTGCGATTTCTACCCGAGCAGTAGGTAAGAGAAAGTTAGGATTTAACCAGGAAGTTCAGGCTCAAATTAACCACTGGGCAAAATATTTAAGTAACAGTGCAGTTGCAAGCCCTAGACATGGGGCTTAAGAAAAATTTTCGTCTTCTAGGAAATTTCAAGCTGCCATTGACCAAACTTAATTTAACACATCTCGTCCCCTGAAAAATACCCCCAGAATCCATCTCTCCCCCTTCAGTAACGATGCCTTGCCTGGCTACGGGTTCGAGTAGTTGCTGACAATAGTTAGAATTTCACCTGTATTCCCCACATGGGGTCGAAAGTTTTTCAATTATCTTATCATTTTAAACGTATCTAAATTTAATCCGACATGTAGTCGGACTACATTTTTGGGAACAAGCTTGGGGAGGGCAACAGTTCTTTTTGCTTACGGCTAAGGCTGAAACTATATAAAATATGTATATTATGATAATTACATGGGCGACCATTTTTCTATTTCTGCCATCTTGATTGACCCAGATGATGCAAAAAATGTCCAAAAATACCAAGTCTTTTAGAATATATACAATATAATATGGGCACAGATTAGGTCTACCTGTGTCAAAAGTATTTTTAATGATTATTTTTCCTATTATTATAATATATTGACATAATTATTGCATTGGCGGCTATTTCGCTTTTTCCGCCATATTGGTTGACCAGAATCCAAAAGAAGTTCTTTAAAATATCATTTTGGATTGATTGTCATGAAATATGGCCAAATATTAAGGGCAACTATGCCAAAAGTAGTTTTAATGATTATTTCTCATATTATTTTTATACATTATGATCGTTGTATTGGCGGTCATTTTGTTATTTTTGCCGTCTTGTGCGACCCGGATGTTGCACGAAATGTCCAGAAAAAACTTTTTTAAATATTTACAAAATAATATGGGCACAGATTAGGTCTACCTGTGTCAAAAGTATTTTTAATGATTATTTCTCATATTATTTTTATACATTATGATCGTTATGTTAACGGCCATTTTGTTGTTTCCGCCATCTTGGTTAGTTTGGGGTCCTGCATGAAATATCAGAAATCATGCTTTGATTTTTGTCTACAATCTGCTGTAAAGATATTTAGAGTTTTTAATCGGAATATACTTTTTATGATTATTTTCTGAGATTTTTCTGCATTTTTTTCTTTTTTAAGGGAATTTTTACTGTATTGTTTTTACTTCTTCGGCGATTTTACGCCATATTGGCTGTCAAGTACTTTTGTGCCAAGGATTGTACTGTTCAGCCTTAATTATAAAACATTAATTTACATCATTTTGATTCGGAATTGTGTGAAATTTGCAATGTTTTTTAACAATTTTTGGAAATATTTCATTCAGCTTGGCGGCCATCTTGGATTCTGGCCGCCGTCTTGGAAGTGGGTTACCCAAGCAACATTCCATGACCAGCATCTGTTTCAGTGACCCCAGAAACACCTGAATTGAGCCTTCATTTGTTCATCTCCGATTTTTACAGGCAGATATATGAAATTCCTTTTTTTCTGGCAGCCATCTTGGAAAATCGGAGCCGATCAAGTGGGTTCCACGGGTAAAATCAATAGACAGGTCGAAAAGAAACTCCATGCCAAATTTGATACTTTTGTCCGTCCGGTAATGTTATTCCTGAAAATTGTTGCTAAGCCACCTAACTATATTGAAGACCAAGGTAGTCAAGAACAGTTTTGGGTTTATTAATATGTATTTGTATCTTTCGTTATTAGTGATTCGATTGCACAAATTAGATCCTGAAAGACTATTCGAAAAGGAAAGGAAACTTAATCGTTTTTAGCACCCGAGGTAACGAAATACCCCCCCCCCCCGCCTTCGTATTTTATTGTCAAGGTACCGGGGTGGGGGTATATAGCTTGTGCGAAATCTCTAAAAGCCAGTTCATGACACTAGCTAAGCGGAGTACCAACAATTGACCTGCCTATAGACAGTTAACACCAGGGCGGACCCTTCCTTTTTCACATGTACATGGGGGAGGGTGCTGATGGGAGGGGCGGTACATGTAAGACCTGGCTTAGATGCAAACTTGTCCTATCGCTGGCAAAGCTTTGAACTAATTATATATTTCAGTTCTACACACTGTCATTATTTTGTGATAGTATTCCTATATTTGACTGGTTGTAAGGCAAGAGGTGTTTTTGATTCCTTGCCGAAGGTAGGCAAGGAATCTATGCGATGGTAAAGTCGTGTGTGTATGTGTGTGTGCATGTGTATGTGCGTATGTGACGCCTGCTTGTAAACACGATATCTCTAGAAGGGTAACTCCGAGGGATCTCATATTTGG
>WURT03650049.1:0-19120 GCA_009936505.3 Holothuria glaberrima
TAAACACATGATGTTTAGGAATTAAACACACAGTGTTTAGGAATTAAACATGAGTGTTTAGGATAGAAACATGTTTCTAAAGTGGGGGCAAAAAATGTGTTTAATTCCTAAACACGCTTTTTAGAGTGTATCTAAGGGACATAAATCGTCTTCTTGACGAATTGTTCAAGTCTGCCAAAAAAGACTACAATTTTTAGAACTTTCCGCATTATTACAAGCATCTATTATACGGGGAGGTTTGAGAAATTCTTCTTTGAAGTTAGTTAAAATGAAGTTTACTGTGACGACAATACGCATACCTGCATATATTATGTTAATTAGGCCATAGCTGTATGTCCAGCCCACACTTCTCACGCACACTACGAGCTGCAGTAATACTGTACTACACTGCAGCGCTGGATTCCTTTCAGCAGTGGGCCTCATTTCTCTGTAATTACCAGCAAATATGGAGACGATATAATCTAGTAGAGAGAACATCAGGTATCGTAGGGTAATTATCATTGCAGAATTACACTTTAGGCCTTCTACAGTTATTCGCTTCCACCTCATTCTATCTAGACACGTTGACTTGCATTGTTTAGCGTGCACGTTCATAACAATTAAATCATCGCGTGTGTATAGGCCTCACGTATGGGCGGCCATCGGGGCAAAAAAGACGAACACCAAGAGAAGACAAACGCCAAGAGAAGAAGACAAACATCAAGAGAAGAAGACAAACATCAGGAGAAGAAGACAAACGCCAAGAGAAGAAGACAAACGCCAAGAGAAGAAGACAAAGGTCAAGAGAAGAAGACAAAGGCCAAGAGGAGAAGACAAACGACAAGAGAAGAAGACTAACGTCAACACAAGAAGAAAACTAACGTCAGGAGAAGAAGACTAACGTGAAGAGAAGAAGACTGACGTCAAGAGAAGACAAACACCAAGAGGAGAAGACAAAGGTCAAGAGGAGAAGACAAAATCCAAGAGATGAAGACGAACGCCAAGAGATGAAGACAATAGAAAAAGTCAACGTGGCATACGCCAAAAGGACAAACATCAATAAGAATAAACCAAACCTCAAAAGGAAAAGTCGAACTCGGCAAGGAAATCAGTAAACGTAAAGTGGAAAAGATAACGTAACGCCAAGAAGACAAAGAACACTACAAGAAGACAAAGAACATCACAAGAAGACAAAGAACATGACAAGAAGATAAAGAACACCACAAGAAGACAAACTTCAAAAAGGAAATGAAGAGGGCGTTCTATGCATTTTTTTGTTCACGACAAAGCTATTACCCACAAGAAGAAAAGATTATTCTTCCTTTCCCCTCCCACAATATAATTATACCCAGCCTAGCATTGGTCTTTCAAGCCGTAACTGTCAATACGACAGTACCTAATTCTCTAATGTTGCACATTCCGGCCGTTTGAAAAGCTTCCGCAAAAACAAAGAGTCCCTTTCTTCATTTTGCCTTTGCAGCAACATATAATCTAGTCGAATTGCACCAGTTTTGATTGTCTGTGAATTGATATTTATACATCAAACCTACCATTGCCTCAATGCATTTGAGCATGTCTTGCCCATAAGAAAATAAATCCCCCAGGAATCCATTTCAAACCCCCCTATCAGTAGCTTTTCTGGCTATCGGCCTTCCCCCATCCTGTTTTTTGGTCGGGCAGCCTTCATGGGTATGACAAAACATGTTATCCCGACGGCGAAAAACCACTCCGAAGGTTTAGATAGTTTTGTTTTCAACGACGGCATATTCTTCCATAAAACCCCCAACTTTCAATTGTTTTTCAATAGAAAAAACCTAATTTTTTAGATTTTCGTCAACAAATCACGAAATTATGCAAATTCTTTAATGAATACAACTCAAATTTTTTTGCAACACGTGTCAGCGTCACTATTTGTCGTTAATATTATTGGCAAGAATTTTACAAAATCTTGGGGTGGTTTTTGACCTTTATGACGAAAATTTAACATCTCAGTTCCCTAGATTGTAGAAAATTTCATTCTACAACACTAATTTGTTATATTAATGTTGATTGTAGCAAGTCGTGCCCCAACGCATTTATCGTTATTATGTGTATGTCCATGCATTGATCAGTAGACTAGCACAATTGCTTAGATATTCAACTGTTTTTCTATATCGTAAGTATCTCGTCGTCAACCACTCACATGAATTTTAGACAGAAATGACTTCAACTAGAAGCCCTGCAAACCGTTGCAGAAAAAAATTGAATGCGCTTTGTAAAAACTTTTATTTCTGGCAGAGGATCCGCCAGTGGATCTGACAGCTGAGAAAAAGGTCACGTTAGGTCCTGTTAAGGGGACGTACATTTTTAGGGAGTACAACCCTTTTCAGGGCCGGATTTACTTTGGGGGCCTGGGAACAAAGTAATGTGGGGCCCCTTCGACTATAATTTTCCACAAGACTACAGAAGTGCAAGTCACAAAAGGGACTCAGTCTGGAATAATCTACCCAAAAAATTCAATAATATATTTTTGGAGTCCCCTTTTTGTGGAGGATCCTAGGCACGTGCCCCTCTGGCCCATGCTTAAATCCCTCCCTGGCTTTTTTCACAAGGCAACGTTTGGTTTTTGCCCTCCGGCATTTAGCGAAAGCTCTTATACTAGTTGAAAAACCATTACCAAGTTTACGTAATTGCTATACTCTAATGAGTCATAAGGAACAAAACGTTTTGTTAGAATTATAATAGAGCGATTCCAACCCTCATATATTAGTGCGTAGGAATATGCTATTGAAATTAAAAGGTAAGACGGTAAATAGAGTAAAAGTCTTACATAATGTGGTTACTACATATCTGTTCAATTATATTACTTACACTTCGTATTGATTCAAAGATGGAGAAGTTAATTAGGATATAGCAACCCTCGTCTTTATTACGTTTTTATTGTTTGATATACAGATATAAAATTGCTTATTCAATTTTCTTTCCAAATATTTTTCCTGAAACCACCTTTCCCCCACGTCAGCTTTTAAGTTCAGGTTTGTGTCCAGCTATTTTTAGGGCTGTGGGAGTTTCTAACTCTGTAAATGAATACACTGTTTTCCGTTTGACAAAGCTTTAACTGAAGGAGAATAAAAGAATTTCATTTTAACTGCAGTCTTCATAAGCAATTTACAAATGAATTTCGATTCTTATCTTAGAATAAGTATGTGGTTCCATATGAAGTCGAAATATAATAAACCAAATCGACCCGTGAATTACCAAAAGAAGTTTATTATTTAAATTTTCGATTAGGCCTGGAGATGTTTTGGAAAAGTATCCTTGTCTGGTTTGTGACCGTCAGTACATTTTTTTAAATATTTGCAATGCCATCGGGTCCTACGGTGATGATGGGGACAACAATTTCCAGGTTTCCCTCCTCTCGATGGCTCTCCTCAAAGCTGAATAAAAGCAATAAATAAAATATTCGTCCGTGCAGGTTTTTGTTTCATGAAATGTCAATAAAGTTGAAAATCTTTCACATTGACGTGGCTGTTTCATACGAGAATTTTATGTCTTCATCTGTGACCATATGATAATGGGATAGTTGTGACAGTTGAGCAGGTTACCCGTTCTTATTATCAAGAGTGTAATCTGGTCAACAGCTCCTCAAACGTAAAGGGAAGGGAGTGCGTGACCTTCATCGAAACTGATTCAAATTGAAATCGCAAATTTCTTTCAACTGTGGATGAAGGTGCAGGCAATGAGTTGTTTCGTAACTGAGACTGGGTGAGTGGGCGATCTCTACAATCCTACAATCGCAAGTGGAATAAGAACTTTTTAATGTTAATTGCTGAGGACCATTTACGCAATCCTAATACTAAAGACCATCACCTCCCACTGTTGGTCAAACCACCAGTACTACCAAAGGCTGCTATGGGGTCGGTCGGTCATCCGGGTCTTTTCATTACCATAGTAACCGTTGGAGTGAAAACAAGAAGGCATGGCTGCTTATACCGGCCTGTGACTGCATCCTTTTTTGTATGTATGTACAGGGTAGTATACAAACTGAATACAGCAGACATAGTCTCGTCTATGTCTGTTGTGTACGTGTGTATGGTATGCTATAACATATGATACACGCATGAACTTACGTAGTGTACCCTCATTCGGTGTCGCAATATTACTCAAAATGCCAGGAAATTGCGAAGTTTTAGGGTGCAAAATCCATTCACTAATTGCAAGTAACCAAGCCATCATTCCACCGTTTCCCTTGTGCTCTGGCAAGAAGAACCTTATGGATAAAGGCCCTCCAAAAGGTGACCCGATATGGAGCCGAAAGGGCGGGCACCAAGAAGCCACTCTAGAATATGCGGACGCTACTTCATTGCTGGTAAGTTAGGCTAGGCTACTTTTACTAAGTTTGTCTACCATTAACGTTAGTGAGTAACGTCGATAGAATACAAGGCCACTTCAGGGAGTTATCTGGGTCATTCCATGAGGTTGGGGCACTACAGCTATCACACTTGGGCCTATCTGGGGATAAAAACCTTCCAAATTTCCCACCCGAGAATCTCAGTAGCCTAAGCCATAATTTTTTTTTTTCTTTTGACCTGGCCTAGGCTAGCCTACCTGTACAGTAGGCCTAGACTAAGTAAGGCCCCGCTAGCTAGTTTCGCAGAACTTTATGGAAAAGGTGGTTTCATGCTTAAGTCTAGAATTGAAGAAATAGTGTGCGGACTTCTGATGAATTTTTTGCGGAAATTTGAAGAGAATTTGGGTGGGGTCAATTTGAAGCACAGTTTCCCGAAGACAGTGGGGAGGGGGAGACTTACCATTAATGAACCATTTTCAATAAAAGTTGAAGTTGGTGTGAGACTAAGATGTATCCAGTCAAAATGTCCCTTTACCAAAACGTCCCCTCATTTTAGCTACCAAAACATCCCCGTGGTATTACATATGTTGGCCTAATACAAAAACGTCCTCGCCTATGAACGATAGGTATAGGCTCCAAAGTGCATTCCATTTCAGGCCCACGCCGACATTATGATAAGAAAAATAAGGAAATTGCCTGATTCACGCCGAAGGTATTCAGATCGTAGTGCATGGAATGTAACTAGGGTATAGGCGACATAAAACCTCTTAACCTCTTAACTTTAACAAAGAGAAGTTCTAATACAATTAATTTATTGCAAGTACGTTCTTGGGAAATGATTAATATGGTTTTGGTTTTCAAAACAGTAAAATCACGACGCCAAAAAAGTACTAAGTCAGGGCACGCTTACTGTAGCTACCCACTGTCAATTACATTCCCACTGCAATACCTGCATGTAGACTATGCACAACACAAAGCCTAAAACTAAATGCAAATTGCCTGCTTTCATGTTTCAGTGCATTTTGTGATCTTTTCTGCACAAAATATATTATCATGAAAATATGTGACATAAAAAACTGTCAATTTTCAAGATTATTCCATTCTATTTTTTGCATGCAGTCCGTAAGTTTCTTCATACAGAATACACCAACTCAAAAGAATTTAATAATTTAGTAGGCATCACTCTTTGGATTCAGAGTCACTAGTAGGTACCCTTAAAACACACCGGCCAATATTTCACCAATTTTTTGTTTACCACCGCCGCTCTTACTAATTGCACTAAGTCAGATGCACAGTTTTTCAAGTATTAAGCTTTAAATACTTTCTTTTTCATTTCATTTACAGGATGACATGATTAAAAAGCTCGATCTGTACAGCTTTTGGTGGAGTGTCGTGGATAATTCATATTTATGATATTTAATTCCAGACTGTCATTTAGCCGAATCAAGCATACAGTAAACTGAATAGTGCTCGAGGAGCAAGTGATAACCAGAACCAACAGATTGATTTTTGTAGCAGTTTTGGAAGCCGCAGAGACACTATACTGTAAATGGAATCTTTTCACTGATTTTGTGCTATGGTGCTGTTACTGTCTCTGAATTGCTTTTACAATATTTCTGAGACAGCAAATTGGTCGTACTGTTTACAGATATAACAGGTATAACGTTTTGCCTGGTTGGCTATTGAATTCATGTGTTCAGAAGTCAAGTCATTAACAAGTTTGCATACCCTGAACCCTTCGATTCCATTGCCCTGGAGTGAATGAGTCCATTAGAAGAGCTACAGTACTGAAATACTGTTGATGATGTAATGTGAAGCAGATAGAGAAGAAGCCAGACAGAACATGTTGAAAGCACAGCTGCCACAGCATTTTAAGAAGTTTCCTACAGATGGCCATGGACTACACCAACTTGCAAAAGAAATGTTGGCTGCCTTCGTACAGTACTTCTTTTAAAGTAGTCTGTAAAATTGAACAGTCGAAGTGGAGTTGAACATTGTTTCTGGGACACGGAGTAGAATGCCTGTATGAGGATGAGGGTAAGAAGAGTCGAGCTGCCATTCCTTTTTGATCATGTCCTTTGCATGGTACTGTAGACAATGTAGGACAGAAGAATAGAACGATCGAACAGAATATATTTCTCTCTCTACTCAACCTTTCATACCTGTATGTAACTTGTGGAATGTGTAGAAACTGGAAAGTCGCATGTGCTAACAATTCTTTTACCGCATGGAGACAATTAAACCATATTGTGGGAATACTACTTTATCATGGACAAAATCTTGTGCTTGATTTGGAAAATGTGAAAAGATTGATGCCTATGAAAATTGTTTCTTTACAATGGACAAACCATGTTTTTAATTGGATATGGAAATAACTAAATTATATATTTATTAATTATTGCACAAAATGTAAAATTTATTATTTTTTACAATATGGACAAACCCTGCTCTTAATATGAAAATGAATGATGCTTTTGACCTTTCACCTTGGACAGCACCTTGTTTCCTAATGGGGAAAAAGTGAAATGGCTGGTGCTTATAATTTTTCCTCAGTCACTCATTCAGTTTATGAACTTTACGGTTAGAATTGCACGTTTCAATTAAACAGCAAGTTGTCTTTTAAATGTCTTTGAATTTTCACTATTGTGTGCTTCTTAGATGTTTAATGACTGTGATCTGTTTTACATACATGTGTTTAAGCTTGCTAAAAACCTTCAATAATCAGTAGACATTTAAATATGTTTCTAAAGTACATAGAAAGTTTAGAAAAATTGGAGATTATACAGGTTACAGTATCACGTGTATACCGGTAGTATAATTTTAACGTAGGATGCGCCATCTGTTGCAACTTTCACCATTATTTCATTCATGATAGTTTGAACAACTTGTTATGGAAATCTCAAGACAAACTTGCCCTACAAATTTTGAAGTTAATAAATTTGACTGTACTTTGTATTATGCAATAGCAAATTCAATTCTTTCGGATGTTACTTGACATTATGTTACCGTTTTTCATATAATGTTATAAATTTTCCCAACTACAAACAGAACCTTAATCAACAGGGACCTACATACAGTATTAAGTATTATGGAATCCAAATTAATGGGACTACAGCCTGTATGAGATATTGGTAGGTCCCATTGTAATGGAACAAGCTGGGTTCACATAAGATACCATTGCAGTGGGACCTTATGGGATCACTTTGCAGTGGGACCATTGGGATTCCATTGCAATCGGATATATGGGATTTCATTGCGATGGGACCTTATAGGATCCCATTGCAATGGAACCTTATGGGATCCCACTGCAATGGGACTTAAAAGAACCTTGGGTCTAGGCTCAAATCAAGTTTTGATACAGTATGTTAGAGGGGTACTTATTCTAAGCCATCTGGTGAAATATCCATTGGACTCCAGTCTTCAACTCAAAGTGAACTTGAAGCAAGCACATATGATGTCATAGTCTCACATTAATGAGCAGTCTTTTGTTTTTCGTTAAACTTTACAACCAATTTTCTCCTCAACAACCCCATGCTATCTGAATGTGATTGCTTGAGAGACATGGGAAAATTACAAATTTCACATTCCCCATGGGGAGGTCGTAACCCAATTAATTTCAAGGTCAACACAACAGACTGAAAAACAAAGGAAACAAAGCACTCCTCATCAATGTGAGGAAGTGATATAATCCTGCTTGCCTCAAGGTCACTTTGGGTCACAAATGTAGTAACTTCCTTTGCTGATATCTCAAGTATATAATACATGTCCGATTTGAATGGAAATTTCACCAAATTGAATAGAATTTGTTCTTCTTTCGCATATGAAAATTAAAGTTTTGCTTAAGCCACCCTTCTATTAATGGGATCCCATCAGATCACATTGAAAGTGCCCAAATTCCATGTTGATGCCCATATGACTCAATGGGAATTTTCTCCTGGGTATGTAGATGCTTTTTGGTGAGAGGAAGAACCCGATTGTTTTTGGTGGAGGTTAAAGGTTATTTGGGGTCACTGGGAGTCAAAACTCTGAAAACCAAGTTCACACGATATCTCGAGGTAAGAAGCTTCTTCTAATGAGGTATGAGGAATTCCATAGTTTTACAGACTTGTCTGCATTCTCCAACACGGATTGAGTGGACACAAAACGGAGAAAAGGTTAAATTTCAACTTGTTGAAGAAAGTCAAACTTGCCAACCTTTTGGTGATGAAAACGGGTGATTTACCAGTTTTGAGGCACATAATTTAACAACAAATCAGGCGATTAGTATTATACAGTTTAAATCCCTCCTACTTAACTTTGACTGCACTTTAATTCACATGTTCACGTATCCTGTAAACAGCAGGATGAAAAGAGTTGAGAATGTTGCAATATTACATAGACACTGGGGCTAAATGAACTGAACATTAAGGGCAATAAATAGGCAGTCACCCCAAAAGTTGCTTTGAAAAATCAGCAGCTCACTCATGCCCTTGCTAATTTCAACTTGAAGTCTACAGGTCTAGGCCTATGCTGTAATTTAAGTTACAGTTTATTACATGTACATATTGTACATGTCTAAGCTCTTATCATGTTAGTAACAATAGCCAGGTTCTCTCTCTTCGGGATTCCCTTTCTGAACAATGCACTTAACAACTGAATGACCAACACCACTACCCGGACATGGTTAGTCAATATCCACAGCAGTGTTGACAAAATGTGTACAATGACGTACCCCTCAGTCACTTCTGTGACTAACAACTTAATGTAAAATGGCTCACATCTCAGTCACGAAACTGATGCACAATCAGGGACTGCGGAGCAAGGGGGGGGGCAAGGGTCTTTAGCCCCTGCACTTTTCTTTTTCTGCCATGGGCATTTTGGGCCGCCTTAAACTGCTTTTATTAGATTGTATATATTGGGCTACTTCGAAGATTAGCCCCCTCACTTCAAAACTGGCTCAGTGGTTCCTGACAATTTGCAGTTTTGACTGACATTTGGGTAACCATATAGGCCTAGGCCTATTGACTGAAAAATTAAAATGATAAGTAGTAGCATATCCCTGTATAAAGTGTAAAAATTGACTCACAATATTCCACCCCTTGGTCACAAAAATGACAGACAACTGAGGTAAAGTGGCCCACCCCTCAGTCATGCTTATGGCTGACAATAGTGGTTCAATGATGGACATATGCGTCACACTGCCATTGGTCAATGAACCACATTTGACTGACAATGCCAGGGGTAGTGGGGAGCATCATTCAGTTGATAGCCTAGAAGTGAAATTCTGAAGACCAACCTGTAAATTTAGTATGATCTCAGATAATACAGCTTATTTGACTTTCATAAACATAGAGACGAGCCATCATCATCAATAAAGACCAAGGCCTAGTCTACACTAGTAACGTTAACGTTAGACCTGGGATATGTAACATTAGCCTTTTACTTTTAGTATAGCCTAGGCCTACTTTACTGTAGGCTACCTGGCGTTTCAACAATGTAGGTAGCCTACATACTTTAGTCTAGGCTTTAGACCCCCATGTCTGTATATTGGACACTTAATTTGCAATTTCGTTAGGTCGTTAATCCATTTGGAAGATTCCTCCTTATATGGACACAACTTCAAACCAGCTGCCTGTAATTTTGCCTCGTGAGGATCACGCGCAACATGATCTGGCCAGTCGAGGTATTTATACGACATTCTGCATACCAAAAACTAGTGAATATCATAAAGTTGGTTTACGTTACAGAGATAGCCAACATGCAGTAACTTATGTCAAAAACACTAGTACAGTACTGTCTCCTACGCGTGTCGTCTGCATGATATGTGCAGTTGTCATGGACATAGACCGGATGTGACGTGTCGTCGACCGACCCCATAAATTCACGAGAACGCGTTGTGACCCTTGTGGCAATTTTCTATTGCCTTCCACTAAGTTTCATAGTTCAAGTACTAATAAGTTTTATCTGACCCAGACGAAATCCGAAAATAGGAAGTCGACATGGTAAGTTAATTT
This sequence comes from Holothuria glaberrima, assembly GCA_009936505.3. Lineage (NCBI taxonomy): Eukaryota > Metazoa > Echinodermata > Holothuroidea > Aspidochirotida > Holothuriidae > Holothuria > Holothuria glaberrima. The sequence goes on from WURT03650049.1 coordinate 10,303, forward strand.
ATTTGACAAGTAAACTTATTTAGAAAGTCTGCATGGTGGGATACTTGAGAACAAGTATATGGAACGCCATTCGGGCAATATGTAAGTTTAGGATCACACGCAGAAACACAAGTGTTGTGTAGCAAGTGGCTTCCCCAGATGTTTGGGAGAATAACATGCTTTATCGTACACACTAAGCAGTGGCGTCGCCAAGGGGAGGGGAGAAAAAATTAAGGTCATAGCGTCACCAACTTTTGGGTATTATAGAACCTATTGCACAAACATTTCTTCGTGCCATCGACCTGTTCGGTTAAAATTGCACACAATGTTATCAAAACACATTTTTGATCCCTAGTCTATGCAGGTATTTATATGGGGAAGCATACCATTATTAGCAGAGTACTTTATATTATACAAATGTTCTAACATCTATTTTAGGGGCTCGAGACTACTACTACCATGAGTCCCCTTTAAATACACGTTCCTTCTTAAATTGATTATAATTTAAATCTTTATTCAAAATAAGTTAACATAGTGTTTTTAACGACTTTTTTAAGGCGCACTCAGGGACACATGGGAGTTTTACAAAGCTCAAAATATCATTGTCAGAGAGGCGTGGTCAAGCACCACACTAGTGACTCAAAGCGGTGAGACCAACACAAAGGAGAATTACTTGCATGAAAGTTTCTTTAATACTCGAATGTATATTTTCCACCCTCTCAGCAGTAAGAGATGTGAAAGATCAAAAAGGACCTAGTGCGCAATACCCTCATTATGAATGCATGTTTGTAGAAGAAATTAATACAAGGAAACCTACTCCAGTTGGGGTTGTGTATCGAGCACCTGTAACTTTAGAAGTGAGTTTCACTAAAGATCTTTAAAATTTATTGAATGTTACTTCAGCTGAAAGAAAATCTTGTTTTCTTATGGGAGATTTCCACATTAACCTTCTTAAGTACGGTTCAACACTGCCACCTCTAATTTTTTAGATCTTATGTATGTAAGCTTCCTCCTTTATACCTTCTAATTACTAAGCCAACTCGGATAACTGACAAAACAGCTTCACTTGTTGATAAAATATTCCATACCAACATTTTCTCACAACTCTCTTCTGGTAATAAAGTAAGTAATGGTGTGATTACCCATCGGTCTATTGTACTAAATGTTGTTACAAAGTCATAAAGCTGAAGCCAGCTTTCATCTGAGCAGAGATATTAGCTCGAGTAAATTGATAACTTTGTAGCCGAGCTCAGGGACTGTGATTAGAGCGATGTCTACAAGACTCGGGATGTAAATCAAGCGTATGACATTTTCCTGCACACTTTGGTAAGCATTGCCCCACTAAACTTCTTAAGGATAAGAGTAGCATTCTATCTCATGACATGCCTCGCGTTCCGGAACTACGTGAGAGCGCGTTGGCTGACTGGTATCATTGTGTTGTTTGACTGCGTGACTATCACTTCCTAACTACTGGCACTGCTGCTGTATTCAACCGTTTACAGATTGAAGTTTATTTTTGGTGTAGTATTCTTAATATTTGAATCTTAAGGAGGGTTATTTTGCTGCTCTGAATTTATTTACATTCACAACTGGCATAAGTCAAGTCAGGTCAGGCAATAATTGCGATGCACCTGAGGTTAGACCGCCAATGAATATTGGTATTTTAAGGTCTTACATATAGTTTCATCCAGGAAAACCAAAGGTTCAGACTATCTTTCTAGTTTTAGCTATTACTCTTTTACATGGACAAAGAGGTTAATTATTTAGTTCAGTGATTCTCGAAGTTTTTGAGGCTGAAGGCCAAATGCACAGGCTTGAATGAGGTCGAGGGCTGCAGAGGAGATCTCAGGACACTCATCCGTGAAGGAGAATGACATAATACATATAAGTTCCCGAAGCTGTATATCTACGGTAAACAGCATCAGAGGTACGGAAATTTCATAGTTCATCAAGCGAGCAGGCCCTACTTTAACAGCATTTTACAGGTCCAACCCAACCAATAAAATGGATGGGGCTGAGAACACAAAATTTGTCTTTCCTGACACCTTGGATTGCAGGAAAATGCATTCCAAACCATAATTTTCTGCGATCACGAGTGGTGCCAGGACTTGCCCCATAGGAAGGGGTGCAACCCGAAACCCTGAAAAAGGCCAGAGTCCCCGAAAATTTTGGGGATTAAAATAAAGAAATTTGATTAATTTAGAAATTTGTACTCCTAAAAGGCCGGGTCATACTTCCGAATTCATACACGCAATGAAGCTGTACGAACGTCATGTGGTCATCCTTTGGTTTTCCGGACAAATCAAATAACGTAAAGTTGAACAGTGTTCAAATCAGCTTTATAGAGCTATATTGAAAAATGGACCGGCCATAAGAACAAAGCCAAGAAATATGTAAGGTTAGTCATCGTCGGGGGATTACATAGATTTTTACTTAGGTACACATTAAGACTTCTCGAAAAAAAGGAAGATTACCCCCACAGGGGGCTATCATACCACTGCCGCCACCTGTTACAACCTTTGTCTGCATTTCTACGTTTAGCAACCGATAGTTATTGTGGGTGGTTTTGCGGTATAAGAGAAACATTGACATCCCAAAAAGTATGTTACGAAAACGCAATTGAAATCAAAACAAGTTTTGCACACGCCGTATATCATGCTTAAGTTGCCCGAATGTGGAGACATTCAGTTCGTGTCAAACACTTTCAGAGAAAGCAGGAATGGATGCTGCATTCCAAAAACTTCTCAAATTGACTGATTCTACTTCATTTTAAAAACTGTAGAAACAGCGAGCGCATATAAAACTTCGAAAATTAGGTAACCCACGCTAACTACATTTGATTTAGTTTCTACAAGTACTGAAAAATGACTTGCAAAGATGAACACGGTAGTCATCAATTAAGATCGTTTTTGAATAATTCGATTTGTTGGTTTGTAACTTTGCTACAAGCTTTGTCACAAAGTCACGCTCTTCGCAAAGCACCGTTACATATAACTGTATGGCCTACATTTGTGTTCAAAACGAGAATGTGAACAACACAGTACAAGAGAAAAAACATTATCTTGTCTAGAAACTTAACAAGGAATATATATGTGGTACAGGGTGCTGTATAGACCGTCATCTGTCATGCTTTTTCGTGTTACTTTGTGACCCACCTCGAAGGATCGGATTGAAAAAAATACAGATTCATGAAAAAAATTAAGTGGTTAACCATGCAACTACCACAAGCTATCCATTTGGCCTATGGAACTAAAAACAAGAAATTAAAATCATCCTTAAAATTCCACATCCGAAATTGACACAACACAACCCTTCCATTTTTAAGACTTTTCCTAACATAATTACATACTACGGCCTCAGCGATCGTCTTTCAACAATACTTTGTTTTAAACTTACGGGATAATATGCAATTATGGACTCGAAATATTCATAATAGAAGTAAAAGGTAATTGAATGTGGAAGCACTAAGCAGAGGTGACGCGAACGAGGAACTGTATATGTCCCTGCTACATCGGTTATGAGTATAACGTAAACAAAGAGTAGAACGAAAACCAGCTGAAAGTGATTCCGTCCCAAATTGTATAATCTGTATCACTCCGGCTTCTGGAAAAATAATAATACCCTTCAATCCAAAGTCGTGGAAGCGATTCCTGTTGTGCGCCGAGAAACCACAAAATGGAACCTCAAAATGCTAGCATGATTTAGTACCACGCCCTATTTCTCCCTCACTTTGAAATTCTCCCTGCTTCTTGGAGCTTCTTGGATTTTTAGCCCAAAAGTAGGCCGAAAACAGTCAATGACTTTCACACACAAAATCAAAGCGTCAGGGTGTCAGGGTGGATATAAATGAAAGTTGATAAATTCGACTCGAGGGAGACAGAGCTCAGACAATCAATTTGGTGTTGCCATTCTTGGGATGAATATACTGAAGTTGGACATACTTGGAAGATAAGAGTCCTGTGTGAACTTGCTCATAATCGGATTCTAGTCGTTAAGTATATTACTAGGACTGACAAAATCGCATCATGTAGCTTGTAGACATACGTATTTGGCGTGTATTAAAATATTTTTTTCGCTCTGCAATTTCATTTGGGAGGGGGGCAAGTGGGGGCGAGAGTTTCAGCTGGGGGGCTCCCGCCCTGCCAACCGCTGGCTACGCCACTGGTGTGGAAGTCATATGGCGTAACCTTATTCTGTGCAGGAAAACGCCAAAAATATTTACCCGAAAAGTAGTTACTTGTAGTAGTAGATCCTATGAGTAAGATGGCTCACCTTTTGAGATACAAAGCAGAAAATTCAATGTGACCTTTCCTGACAGTATTTAGAACAACTAGTGGTTCTCAAAGTGGTCCCTTCCGCCCCCGGGGGTGTTGGGAAGTCTCAGGTCAGCGCTACAGAGTATGCGGGGAATAGGGGCGTTGTGCACTGATTTGAGGGTCGGGTAATTACGACAAATCACTGCTGCAATTTAGGCCGGGCACAGTGAGGCATCTAGGGGGTCTGTTACCTTCCGCTAGTTCTTCCCTCGGCTTCTGTTTCCCTCACCCCACCCTCCCCCTCTTATTCTCCATCCCCCCAAGTAAAATTTTCACCCGAAATTATCCAAAAATAGCAGTAGAAATTCAACAACTCCACCAGGCTAGGTCAACGGATTTCTTTCGCGTTTGGTTAATATTGAAGGGGGCGTGACATTGAGACAGTTCAAGAGGCTGGAATGGGAAGGCAGTCTAAAAAGGTTTGAGAACCATTGATTTAGAAGACAACACCTTTGTAATTTGAATACTTTCTTAAACTGTTCACTTATATCCACTAAATGGTTAGTATAATATACCGGTACCAGTGGAATTGATGACTTTTGAAAGTAGGCCGATTTATAGGCAGATAGATTTATGAATGTAAATTAACACACAATTTCAGAGATGGGGGCAAGTCGACAAATCTCCCTCAGTCTGGGGTAAGGAAAAATCACTCAGACAAGTGCAGTGCTTAATATCACATTTAACTGTTTAAAGGGGGGGGGTCGAAGACTCCAAAGACTCAGTGAAGTGTTCGCATAGCTTATATGCTTTGTACGGGGTAGTAAAGATGATAAATGTAGCCTTGAGCCGTAATTTTGGGTATGAGTTAGGGGGTGATGTTACTCCGGTTATTTTGAGAATAAGAGTAATGTTAAGTTATCGAGAAACCCTAAACAATAGACTTTTTAATGGGTTTAGATAAAGATTGTGACCTTGCATTGCAGTAAGTTAAAGTATGGTGCGCTGACTGCAGTAGACGCGTTTCGACCACAAATATGTTTTGGGGGTCTCATTAGTAGCAATGATAAAATTGGCAATAACCTACAGCAACCCTATAGAGGCAGCCTGTTAACTTGTTGCATGAACTTTGCTTGTCCAATCAACCCACCATTTTGTGGCTGTCCGTCACAAATTAATTTTGGTCATCATGGGCGCCCGGAAGACTGAATATCGAGCCCTGTCAGTCTTTTTAAAGATATTGATATTACGGTCAACAGATCAAGGTGAAATGTAGGGTATTAGAATAATCCAAAAACGTTTTCAGTTCAATTTGAGAACCGTCAACAAAGAGAAGGATATCATCTCTAAACTTCAACCAGCGAAAAGGGGTATAATCTCGTTCTCAAAATGATGGAAAGTAACGTCGGCTTTTGGGGGGGGGGGGGATTCGGAGACCATTGCTTGATCAGTGTTGTAAAACGAGTCATGACTCAAGTCACTAAGTTTTAAAAGGGAAATGACTCGAGCAATTGTATAATACTTTTCCTCACAGAAGTAATACAATGACTCGAGCCACTAACTAGACTCGAATCACATTCAGTGAAAGCATAAATGACAACTCTGCCATTGCTTCACCTACAGTTTGTAAGTAGTTTGTATCGAATAAAATTGCGTTCTATAATGGGCTCTATGTACAATCTGTTGGAAAGATTATTTTAGATTTTCAATTAAATCAAGGAACTGATTCGTATCCTTCACGTACGTTGGTTGTCTTTGAACCAGAGGAAAGAGAAAGGAATCTAAAAATTTCAATACTTGTTGGGTAGGTGCTCCACAGCCAGAGATTATGGGTCTCCCGATAAAGGTGGAGCCCTCGGGTAACTTTTTATGGACTTTGGGTAACATATAGAAGAGAGCTAGGTGTACGGATACTGTATTATAACTAGGATTGAGGTAAAATAAAAAATATGTCCTCGGAGATTTCTTCATTTCGAAAGAGGCGGTAAAAAACGAGAGAATTGACCATGGAGATGGTTTCATAGTGATCTCCGATGTGAGTTGTTGGTACTTGATAATTGCATGAGTGCTTCCTTTTTGTAGTTACTTTTATTAATAATTACAACGCCTCTGCTTTTATCAGACTTTTTTTAAGACAATCATAACGCTCATGGCGTAATGAGCGTACGGCTGGGCGCTCGGGATTGGATAGGCCTATATTTGATTCCGCAGGGTGAATCGGAATTTCAGCGGGGGAGGCCTTGGTGATATATAGGTAGTCCTCTTGGGCAGTGCATGTGGTAACTTTCGGTTTCCAGATAGATGGTAGACGGAACTTATGGTATGGTTTGTAGAATTCATCATACATAAAATATTTACTTCTCGATCATGGTACGGGTCAGCTGGTTAATACCTTGTAGTAGAAAATATCTTTTAGGCCTCGGGGGCCTGCATATAAATTCTCATTCCCTAGGAGAAGTAGGCCGATCTCTGGGTCCAACAGGGTACGTGTCGAAAGGCTCTTGATAAATTTGAGACGGGTATAAAGTTTATTTTGTAATAGGGTCTGATTGCAGGTGGAATGCCGGTGGTATGCTGTGATTTATTTCTTGAAATGGGAATGATGTTTGGGTAGGGTAGTACCAGAGGTGGGTCTGGTAAATCGCCGTGTAACCATAACTAAGATAAAAAAAATAAATGAGACAAGAGTAGCAATTAGCAGAGAAGAAGAGAAACTCTTTCTGATTTATCTTAAAAGAGCCGTTGGGGTAATGAGATAGTAGTAGGACTCTAAAGTTTCCTCTTCTTGTTGGAGGGGGAGGGGGGGTTGAGGCCTACATTCGAATCCTCTGTAATGGCTGTCCACCAATTTCGGGAACAGGGTCGCCGCTTAACCTTTCTGCTCAAGTCTTCCTCGCTGTCAGTGATGGTTTCTATGAATGTGAAGGCTGCTGGCCGTTCTTTTGGCAATATCTTTTTTTGAGAAAACTGCCAAGTAGGTTTGGTCGAGCTCGGCTACGGTAAGCCTAGAGAGTTTCCTTGAATCTTTGTATGGGATTTTATGCCAATCACTACTTGAAATGGCGGTTCACTGAGGGCTTAATGCTAAATTATCTTCGTTTACGAGTTGAGATGTACCAATTTTGCATTCAAATTATACTGACTAATGTACTGTGGCTCCGTTCGTTTTAGTCTACATACAGTCTGTACGTGTCAGAAGATTCGTGGAACTAGTACATACAATGAATTGTGACCACAATAAAGCTAACAATTCACTCTCAAATTTCTCTTCGTAGGTCAACTCTTTCGCTTGTGGTAGTCGGTGGTATGTTCACGAGGTTAAAATTAACCTTTCTGTGTAATTTTCATTCCGACCCTCAGATGTGGGTCTCGAAATTTGAAAACGAAAGCACATATTTTGGTTCGGCCCGCTGTCTAATACGTAAGCAACCTAGCAATGCTTCAGGGGTGCAAAATTGGAAGGAATCAAGGAGTCAAAGTACAGAACACATTTTAAAATAAATGTCAGCAGGGATTGTTTGCCATTTTACCAGAGTTCAAAATCTGAACATTACATGAGAGGAGGCACAGACACATCCCTTCTAAGACATGTTTTTTTTTTTTTTACATTTTTGTTATTTATGTTTTGATAGGGTTCAAAGATCACGTGAGGTCAGCAGGAGTCAAATTGTGAGCACGTCCTAAAAAATGATGTAGTTAATGAAGTGTAAATTTGATGGATCAACATCCCCCTTTCCGCAAGGAATCACTACGCCTTTGGGCTTTCTGGATTACTTCTCAAATATGATTTTCCCAGAACGTGAAATCAGGTCAGGGGCTCACCGACAGGGTCAGGGGGCGCATGAGGACCTAAGGACCGCGTTTGAAAATGACTGATTTAGATAAAACACAATTCCTCATCATTCAGAGTGAACCGGGCCCTTCAGCCTAGTCAGAAACTTCTCTCCAGCAGAGATTTCCCCAGATTTATCTAAATTCATCAAACAGGCAGTTCGTGAGGCCAAAGCCTCCACATAAGGTATATCCGTCAACCAAGGAGGTTCTAGAACCTCCTTGCGTCAACCAAGTATCTCAGGAAGGGTTGTTTACTAGGGATGAGCCGGAAGCACAACGTGCCAAAACAGAAATGTTTACAATGATGACGTATCTAACATTTTCAATGCTTACCTCAAAACGGAGGATGAGAATGATGCTTTTATTGTGCAGCAGACATCCTTCTGCTTCTTTTTTATTTTAACTTTTACCTGTATCATAGTAGGCAGACAAGCCAACTGCTACCTGAACTTTTCACCTTGTTTCAATCCGCATGCTTCTCGGAATCTCAATCAAACTTCACTCTTAGTTGGTTTAATTGTGAGAATAAGCGATCTTCCTGGATAACTAGGGGCATCCTTACATCAATTAGTACCAAAAACAGTCACTATAAAACTTTTTTCTTCTAAACATGCTACTCCCGGTGATAAATCAAACTACACAATGTATAGATAAGAACAGGATTCCCTCTACCCATTAGAAAAATCCGCCCCTTGAAACTGGGCGTCATGACTTGGCCGATAGCGTCACGACTTGGCCGATTTTTTAAC
>WURT03650060.1:0-19120 GCA_009936505.3 Holothuria glaberrima
TGCCCAACTTTTGAGGTTGTTGAATATACGCCCAACGTTGGTTAAAAAGTTGGGTAATTTTTGCCCAACATTTTTAATAGTGTATATAAGCGGAGCGCCACCATCAGTTGGCCAGGAGCGTACTAAGAAAATTTTGGTCAAAAACCCCACAGATCACCGGAAATGGCACTTTCCAGACTTTGCAACGTGACATTTTGACAACAAGTATTTTCTAAAAAGTAGGCATGTTGTAAAAAAAGTCTAGAAAAAGGTAAGTGTTCTGAATTCCTGATCTAGTCAGTGGTACTATCTAAGCGGAGCGCCACGTATTGGCCAGGAGCGTAGAAAATTTTGGCCAAAATAGCTCCAAATCACTCCAAATGGCCCTTTTCAGGCTTTGTAACGTGATAGTAGGGCAACCGTCAGAGGTATTTCCTAAAAAATAGGTATTTTGTAAAAAAGTCTAGAAAAAGGGTAACTGTTCTGAATTCCTGATCTAGTCAGTGGTATCTAAGCGAAGCGCCCCAACCAGTTGGCGTGGGGCGAAGACAATTTTTCCATATATACCCCAAGATCACTGGAAATAGACCTTTCCAGGTTTTGCAACGTGATACTATGACAACTGTCAGAAGTATTTCCTAAAAAAATAAATAGGCCTATTGTAAAAAGTCCAGAAAAAGGTAAAGTTTTCTGATTTTCGGATCTGTCTGGTTGATTTCGTGGGAGGGGGATATAGTGTACACTATCCCAATCCAATTTCATGGGGCATTTATCCCCCATCCCCCCGGATCGCCGCCCGTGCCTGAAACGACTAAGATCAGTGATGCATTGTGAAAATGACAATGAGAAGACACAGCCCCACCCCCGTTTTAATCGTTAACTTTTTGTTGCTAGCCCTCATGCAAAATTATGAAATTGTAACCTTTCGTCGTTATTCGTCACCTTTAACATCACTTCATTTAAAGTCGGCAAAGAATTCCTTTTCAACTAACTCTTCAAATATGATTTTTAATGGTAGGGAAATTTTCTAAAATCTGAGAGAAATATATATAGAATTGATTATTTTCCCGCAGATAACGTATTTAAATAGCACTCTGCATTATTCAAACCTTTGTGGCCAGTCGTTTTACTGAAAATCCTGATTAAAGCTTGGACATTGGCGGAAACAAACCTCACTTCAAAGTATGTATAAACGATAGCCTTTGTCTTAGGGTTACTTGGAAAAGAAAGGAAGAGATCACCATTCAGCCGTTAAAAGGGTTTACACTACAGAGACTTAACAATAAGAACAAAGAGACCTGTCAATCAAATAGTGGTGCCTGAAAAGAATTAAACCATTTTCAAGTACATATTATCTGACAATTTTGTGGGTTGGATTTCCATCCTAACAACTTCCCTGATCGGTGGCACACTGCTTTGTGAATTCAATGTATGATTGAGTCACACGCACATTTATTCACTTGGCATAACCCCCTGAAAGACAGCTTTGTCATAGCGGTGACGTGAAACGCACAGAAACATAATGTACTAAAAGATGTTATATAAATGGTGAGTAAGGGGTTCAAAGGGGTAACTCAAGCTTTCTGAAAATGTAAAGATATGTGTGAAATTGTGAAATATAGTGTTGGTAAAGTTAAGATTGTATTTATATATTGACCAGCTAGAAGGCGAGCTAATTAATCGTAGATTTACCCGTTAGGACAGACACTCCTTAGTTTGATGTTAATATCTTTATATACACATCAACAGCTTTGCACACTTGGAGCCAACAAAGTGAAGCATTTTCGTTGTATTTTACAACTCTCAATTAGGGACACACCTGCAAAGTCGCTTTAAATTTTCAGTTGCCAGATTTTGTTAATTTTATTCAGGCTTTTATTCTGGTTACTATGCATTTTCGTAATGTAACATTATTTGGCATAAACTCATACTTTTATCGAGTTGTCTGACATTCTCTTATAGTTTACCAAAAAGTGCAAGGCTATCAGCAACAACATCAACATAAAAAAGGGGAAACTTCGGGGCAAAGTTACTTCATTGTGTTGAGAAATGCCAAGTATGATAAATCCCAATTGGTGAAAAGTGTACGTCATCAAAATTAATGAAGATTGCTGAATGTGTGTGTGTGTGTGTTTATTTGTAGATTTTAAAACCATTTTGTCAGTGAAGGCGTTCTACCGTAACAGAGGGTGAAACCGGAGGTCCCAATTTAAGTGGATAAAAGACCATTCTGAACTCAAATCATTCATTCCTCTGACGTAGTATCCCCACTTTTCTATGAAGCAATAGCACTAGCAAATCGACACTACTCCCAAATATAGTGCTCCACCATACACCACTTTTTTCATTCAAAGTAGTGTTCTCTCGTATCTCTCCAAAAATCTCAAGAAAAAAAACTGATTAAGATGTAGGTCTGTGGTTAGTTTCTCATCTTCCATCCTTCACGATAATGACGCTTCATTAACTTCCACCAGCGAGGTTTTAGTGAGATTTTTGGCTACCTGCAGTCACTGTGGTATCTAATATACGTAAAGCTGTGTATTTCAAATTTGAATAAACGCGTTGACCCCTGCATGGAGTGACTAGTCTTATATTTTTTCTACGAAACTTACTATAAAAACAAACGTCTCGATTACAAGAAATGTTTATCTAGATCGTAATTGTTTAAATAGTTTGCTTTTGTGACTCGAACCGCTAAATGATTACATACGTATAGAAAAAGCTAATGTCCAATGCGCGAAGGTCAAAGAGCACGTAAATAACCATTTGCCTCATAGGAATGCAGCTTCTCTCCCAGCTGCAGCATACAAAGATTTTGAAGTGACAGTTGAAACGGAATGAAAGAAAGCGGCAAAAAGATGGAGGGGTTTACAAAATACATTCTTTTGCAAGATTTATTACGTATAACATGGTACTCATCTGTTAGTTATTTCCTTTGTCATACTTCACGATTAGAACATGTTTCACGTTTTAAGTAATGTTGCGTTGTTCTTTCGAAATTTTGAACAATTCTAGATGGTCGACCAAAAGGAAGCATAGGTGTGTATTAAGGTATCCCAAGGTATGGGTGCATATAAATTAAGGAATTAAGAAAACTTCAATGTAAGCAAGTTATACCACATTTCTCCTCGACTGTTGCGTTTTGAAACACAAAAAAACCGTATCATGACAAAATATTAATGACGACTAATTCCAAATAAATCTTTAAAAAAAAATAAGTCTATAAGCTAGAACAGATAAATCTCATACAGAACAAGTCTTTAAATCACCGAGTGAAAAACTTTTTATATGGGAATCATAAAAGGTAAGTAACCCTCATCTTTTGATAACGAAAAGATACAAGGAAGTGCAATGAAGGAAGTGATATCGAAAATTGAAAGCTAACGGACCTGGTTACTGCAAAATAATTCCCGTTATCAACCCGAGTAAGTCAAGTCTAAAGAGTTTCTAGAGTGTTTCACCTTTTTATATTACAATCATCGCGTGTGAATGGAGACAACTAACTATTGTCAAAACGAGGCAGAAATTACTTATTCAACACCAGTAATTATAGAACAATGAAAGTGAAAAGTAATAGAAAGCAATCATTCAAGACAGAAAAATAACGCCGAAAATCAAAAACAACAATAACAAGGATCTTCTCGTTCTTTCATTCTTCAAATGCCAACATGCTTTTTGATTGATTTTTTTCTCTTATTAACTTGATTGCTCGAGCTCGTGTAAGTTTATAAACTTTCAAATTAATTTATGTATATTATGAATTCATCTTATAATTAACCATTAAGACACTTGGGGATTTCATGGAGTAAATCAACCACTTGAATTTTACTCCCTAGTTATGTATGAGCTTTGTCTTTCCAGGAAACTGCAAGATTAATTCAAAGTAGTGATTTTCAACCCTGATGCTCTGACAGAATGGTTTGGCATCTCGTTGCAGAGTCGTCCAATTGAAAAGAAAAGTGTTGACTCATCAAAAGGCCAGACAACGTTATCTGCTACAGCGTAAATTAAAAGACTGTGGTATTTGGAATTCGTGTGTCGCGCAACGAGCATCAATACACTGGAAGTGTAGGAAAGAGAGATTAAGTTCTACAAAGACTGCGTATCGTCGAGTAAAATGGAAGGTAAGAGAGAAAAAAAAACTTCTCGAGTACTTTCTTAAAAAATTATTACGTATAATGTAAAGGCTAAGTTAATACCTCTTAGGAAAAAGGCATTGAGCAGATAGGGAAGTTAAAGAAATTGATTTTATCAAAGCCTTTAGCGTAGAGCTATTACGGATTTCGATACCTTTGTTTCAGAAATAAAACTATGCAATAGTTGTAGTATCATGAAGTTTCGCCAACAAAAAACAAAACAATCGATTGCAACTGAATCGAAAACGCAGGGTATCTTTTGTTATTGGTTTATGCCAGCTATATTCTGAAGAGTAGTTTTCCCAGACAAAATAAGAGAGTATTCTCATGTTGTTAAAAATGGGAGATACAATTGCTACTCCATTTTAGTAGAAACCATTACAGAGTAAGAAAGTACGTCATATACATAACAAGTTTTGACATGTTAGAGGGCCTTTGAATGCTACATTTGTTCATTTATTTAAATTTGGAAGAAGAAGACAGTCACAAAAATATCCTTAAAAATTGTATAAGGTAAAGAATATTTAAAAATCCGTAGAAGTAAAACAAAAACAGAAGCTGAGCACACGACCCTTCAGCGTGGTAACCTTCAAGGGCAAGTGCAATATTTTCAAAAATATGGGCCAGTTTACCCTATTTCATGCCCTTACAAAAAAAGTGTGGCGTGCCACATATGAACACACATAATCAAGTGTGGCAGAGCATATGAAAATACTTAAGGAAAAAAGTGTGGTAATGCGTGGTGACACATGTGGTATTGGAACCAATCTGACACACAGGACCACGCTTTTCCCTGCATGATTGCCACACCTTGAAATCTGGGTCAAAGTGGGGAAAGCTGTGTCAAGTCGAACCATGGGGCAAACCAGGGCAAAATGTGACAAACAAGGCCAGTGAACGAAATCGAACTATTAAATTTACTTTACTCTGGACCACACTTCTCCACACATTTTCACACTTTGCCTACTTTACCCTAGTTTGGCTCCTGTTACCTGTGTCAAAGCGTGTTTTATGGTTTTCCACACATTTTCTCATGTCCAAACTGTGGAAATGCAGGTCAATGCATGAAACTTTGGAAATGTGTGTCAACTGTTTATTAATGGCACACATTGTCACGCAAAGAGTCACAGACACTTCACGCCTCTCCACATCCCACCATAGTTTTGCACAGTTTGACACAGTATTTCACGTGTGGTATTGGAACTTTTGCAACACAATTTTTTGTAAGGGTGGGTGGCTCTTTTCAATCATGTGACAATTGTTATGTCACTGAATATTCAATATATGGAGCAAAACTCCTTATTGCACCTTAACTGAATGTTTGGAAACATCATTGAAGGTACATGAAAATAAAATAACAGAAAACTTCAAAGAACTTACTGATGTTTTACAATAAACTTGGGGAGAATGCTTATTCCCATAAACGACAATTTTTTAGAGTATTACTGTACAATTTTCGGCGATTACAAATATGGAAAAATTCACCTGCAGGTCTCACGGCTTGATTTCTTTGTTGTCCCACCTATCTGGGACAAACATGAATAAGGCGTCATGGAAAGAATATGAAAAGAAATACTAAAAAAAGGTCCATTGTCTTCCAGCTCCTAGCGGAAACGGCACCATCTGGTTTCCCAAACACTGCTTTTTTCAAACCCAAATGTCTAAAACATTACGTGTAACTGCAACGGTTTCGATAGGTGTCATTTTGAAAACTACATCTGATTCAATTCTCAAATGTTGTTTCTTATCTCTTTTGACGGTGAGCCCTATGCAAGGGTAAGGGCAAAAAACCGTTCTGGTCAAAGAAAGTTTCTGGACAAGGTAGAGAAATTTCAAGTGTAATTAAAAAGAAGACTTAATTTGCTCCCTTGAAAAGTTTCCTTTGAACTTTGACCGACAATTATATGTGTTGCAAATTCGGGTGTGGATAAGGAACATTACAATCATATGTCCATGTAATGACCACACAGAAGGCTTTGCGGCGAGTTACCTGTTGAATTAAAGTTTATTAACTTAAAGAGAGAAAGGCGACAACGTAAGTTTAACAGTTACAATAGTTTTATAAGTCAATTTCTACCCAAAGCGTTTAGAAATTTTTGCTATCTTTTACATGATTCACCAGCCAAAGTATTTTAAACTTAAACACAAATTCTACCACCTCTAGCCATTCGTTATTGAGAACCATGCATTGTGATTGGTTAAACACTGACCTGTTATTCCACAACACACGGTAAGTAAGTTGATAAGAATGAAGTTTTTCGGTGGTAGAATAGGATTAAACCACACTTGTCGGACTATTCTAGTCTCATAAATCGTCTACTCCAAAATTGGCAAAATAAAGGACTCGACTTCGCCTCGTGCGTTATTTTGCCAAATTTGGAGTCTCGACGGTTTATACACCAATCAAAGTCCGCCAAATGCGATTTATACCTTAAATATGTTAGTCACGTGAAACCAGGAACAGTGGACGTATTAAGTGCTAATTGATTGAGCTGTGATTACAAAGGATTGTCGATGCCAATCATCAGACATGCCATTTCCATCAGCCAAGAATAGTCAAATTCTGACCATATTGAAAAACGAGTATCAAATGAATGAAAAATTTCATGACTAATAACAAGAATCTGTACCATTAAAATATTACCACGCTTACCCAATCCTTTAGCTTGAAGATGAAGGGGGGGGGGGTAAAGGAGCCTCAGGAATTTAAGCTCCATTATTCCCTCCAAGGGTTTTTAGTTTTTTTTTTGTTTCCATAAAAAATCTTTCACCATACGGGAAGGGGGCTATCTCATCCACTGTATGGAACTATCTTACTTTTGACCACCGGTTTAGCCAGGATTTTAAAGAAGGGCATCTCACTTATTACTAATTTACCAGGCATTACCCATCTGGCGCCGCAGGAGCCAGCACGAGCTCGAAGCTCGAATCCACCTACCGGTGTGGTCCAGGAAGCACCGGCTTTTCCCCATAATTTGGGTATTTTCTCAATATTGATGCAATGACCAGCATTTCTATACAATAACTATTCTTGCTTTTTTAGTACCGACCAAGCCTTTCAGAGAAGTTGGGGGAAGCAACATTTACGTGTAGGCTGTGAAGCTGTGATTTTTTTTAAGTTAGGCTAACTGGCATTGTTTTACTTTAGCGACGTTTTAGTCAATGGAGTGTTCTGATTTATATTACGGGAATTAATTTGTCCGTGTGCAATAGATTTTGGCGGGGACTACTTTGGTTTGAAATATTAGTGAGTTTCAATTATGTTTTGAGCTAAATGATGTCAAATCAAACTCAATTTGGAAGGATAAACCAAGACATATTTGGCGTCTCAAAAGCCATCCTGGCAGTCTCTCACCCACATTTAGCCGTCTCAAAGACGGCAAGACGCATCACTGGCTAAGACCTTGTTTATGACTTGTGGTGACCTTGTATTGAAATCATCTTTTAAATAAACTATAACCGATGTTTAAGAAAACTTTTGAAAAATTTTCTCCATGAGTCAGTGAATCGTGACAAACCAGACCTTTTATAGTAAATGTATTGTAAGTAATTTTTTAAGCTGTTTATATTTATAACTCGTCAGTTCATCCAATGTTTGTGAATATAAACTTTCAATAACATTGATTCTTCCTTCTGGCTGCATGCAACATCTGACACTTCAAAGATTCGTGCTATCTCACTAGGAACGTAAACGTGTAGCATATTGCTCGGGGACTGGACAGAAACAAAACTTTTTAGAAATAGCATTTGGTATGAATAGCTCAAAAGATCATAAAATTTAGAATTTGTAGTTTTTAGTGGAATAAAGATGTTTAGGAATGGAATTTTTGTGTTTAGCATATTTTGATATTTGTAGTAAGTGGGGTGCTTTGTGAGAAACAACTAATTATATTGTTGAATCTCAATTTTGGAATTTACCACAATGCTTCCTAATTTTGTTGCAAATATTAGTTCAGTGAAGGTTTGTCTGTTTTTATTCGTACTGAACACTAAATTTATCTTTAGTTGCGTACAAAAGCATCACTTCCTATATGTTCTTCATTAAGTTTTGCCAACTGATAACTTCAAATTATTTTCCAGCTACATCAAGAAAATGTGGTACAGAGATTGGGAAAGATTTTCCACCGCCATACCCAGGAAAAGAACAATTCAAAATGGTACCGCCACCTGACCCAGGAGAAAAACAAGGCACAACGATGCCTTCCTCTCCAGGAGAGTTACCAAATGGAACAAATTGTGCGAAATACACAGGCGAAATGCCACAGGTTAACTTCCTTTCCTTGTTGTCTTTAAGTTTTTCATCTTCACCAAAACTGACGCTTGTAGCTGAATTTGTATTTTGCATTTTGCTTCTAATCAGTTATTTAATGTGACAAAAAGATGGACCAACTAGAATTTTCTTACACTTGTTTATGATTGTCTAACACTTGTTTACAGTTAGGCCAGCATTTCCCCATTAGATTGTCATCGGCAATCGATTGCAAGTTAGGTTTACTGTTTTTTTTTTTTTTCATTTTCCACTTTAACAGACAAATAATATTAGCCAAGTCCAAAGTCAAACAGTCGTTCGTGTCATCAACCACCCCGATCCTCCAATAGAAGACTACTTCGTTTGTTCTATTTTCGTCATGCTATGTTGCTGTATTCCTTTTGGAATTGTTGCACTCGTTTATGCATCACAGGTAAATGTTAGTGGAAAATTTACATCTAAAAATTAAAACACGTTAAAATTTTATTAGAATTAAAATTTAAATTATCATCTATTTTAGCAAACAAAATTTACAAGTTGGATGATATTTTCTATTTAGAAAGCAAAGTTGTGCAACGTTGGTACCAATTATTATCAAATTGGTCACCAGTCATTAGAAAGATTTGGACATACCGCTTTAGACTAGGAATGACTGTCGCTATTGCTCTAACTGCACTATGCACAGCATGTGCCATTACTTGTTGGCTTGTAAGTGTTTTGTAACGACCAGCACGAATTTTAAAGCATCAATGATTAATTATGATTTTGTGTGGAGTTATTCACTAAGGAAAGATTACTCCAATATTGTAGGCAGAATAAAACAAAATCAGGTAAAGGGTCTTTGAAATTTATATAGGGGTTAACTGGAAAGAGACGTGGTTAGGTGATGACGAAGCTTTGTTAAACACTTCCTATAGACCGTATGCATATGATGTCACAGAGCAGAAAGTACTCTCTTGTTTGGACGTAAGCGAGTACCATTGCAAACTACACCAACAAATACAAACAACTGATTTGTCAACCAACAGTATACGAGCGTGTGTCTACCACACGCTTGCGAAGTATACTGCGGAAGAAGGGAGGACATGATTGTACTCAAAGTTTTACCTCCAAAACTACGTCTCGTGAAGTCAATCCATAAAGTCTATTCAGGGCTAAACACACTAATATCAGAAGAAAAGTAAAGGCAATGAAACAAAACTAAAGATGGGAAAGGAGACTTTACTCTTCTGTAAAGTTTTGAGACTAAAACACACTTAAAAATATTCATCAAATATTGCCCAACGCTCTGCCCAACTTTGGAGGTCTGTAAAACAACCTCATAAATTTAGTAAACGGTGACCAAATACCTCTGGTAAACACCTTTCACAATTATTGGGTAAAATTTGACCAATTGTTGGTGACATCATCAATTAGTACCTGTTCGATATTTTCTTCCTTAAAGTGTTGGGTAAACATTTACCCATCACTTGTTCAAATTGCATCAATTTGTTGGGAACAACACGAACCACTTTTTAGACTTTTATCTTTTCATGGGTACTGTGCATTAAACTGATCCATGGCTTCTAACTATTTAGTTGTTTTCTTTTCTGCTATTGGTTATCACTCTAGAAATCCCCATTATAAAGAAGAACAGTTATTACGCAATAAAACATTCCTTTGTTTGTAACCTTTAAAAATCATCCAAAAGCGGTGATTTTTCCTACCAAAATCGTCAAAATAGCGTAGGACGAAAATGGAAGACCAAACAACGGTTTCCAAAATCTTCCAAAATCTTCCAAAATGGTCCCATTTTTCACTGGGAAGTTTGATTATCATATTACTAATGAGTTTTATCAATCCTAAATTGCCCAAATGTTTTAACAGGATAGGTTTACGGTAGAATCCTCCGTACTGGTCCTGTAATTATTTCGCCTAAACTATACAATAAAAACGAACTATAGATGGAACAAAAAAAAAACATATTCATTGACTGAGTATTTTTAGTTAAAAGCAAGTTCACTTGCATTTCCAGCAACGAGTACTGGAGGCTACAGGTGATTTTGAAGGGGCTCGACGGGCTTCATCTCAAGCTAGATGTTGGAGTTATGCTGGCCTTTTTACAGGACTCGCCGTCATTGTCGGTTATATCTTGTGCGTACTTTTTCTTAACTCTTCTAATGGAATTTAATTGTAGACATCGGCTCAAAACACTTTTCACTTTACTGTCACAAAAATAACGCCCTAGTCCGTGTTATTAACTATGACCTACAAATCTAAAACTGTGTGTTTGGTCCTCTGTAATTCTTTGCCTCATTATTAACCTGAAGACAAACACATTGAATTGTAAGTAATCAAATTATGAAGTCTTACTTTATATTGCCGTTTTTGCAGTCAATATGAAAGAGTCGTGAGGGTGTGCAATTACTCATGTCTATAATTTATTTGCTATTAATTTGTTGTACTCTGTCGAACCCGATCGTGCATTTGCAAGTCAACATGCGTTACCTTAAAGAGTAGCTCAGGAGATTAAATGTTGACTTCACTGTAATTTGTTTACTAACCATAATAAATGTCATCTTGACATAAAATTAAAAAAAAATGAAAATGAACAGATGTAAAAGGGATTGGTTCTTTTCGGAATATTCATAAGAGGTTTTTCCTTCTGAAAGATGTTAGACATTCATTCGTTACTTGATTACATCATGTCATGTCAGAGTGTAATACAATCACATTGCAATGATGCCTAACACAGAAAGTCGCATTAGAGAAAATTAAGTAATGAGGGAATGGTTTATTTCAACCTTAATACATGTGCTGTCGATCCTAATACATAAGCTGTCGGTAGAATGAATTGCATCTCTCTAGAAGGCATGCGCCACCGCTTTAAAATGAAAGAGTCTGTGTCTTAGAAATTCTCTTACAAGATACTTGCCGCTTGTTTACGACAATGTTTGTTTTAGAGTCTTAGGATTACATTTGCAAGCTAAATATGGAAGATCGGTGTAAAGCAAAATAACGAGTTCTAGATATTTGGGGAAATGGGGACATTTGGCCTCAGTAGTTGGTTTGTTAGCTCTTTATCAATTTTCATGCTAAGTTGCGATGGAAAGGGTAATCCTAGTACGTAGTAACCATTTTGAGGTTTCTTGATATTCAGTATAATTGTAATGTATTGAAATGGATTAATTTAATGTACATAACTTAAGAGCAGTGATTCGTATATAAGGAATGATAATTTCGATTCAGAGAATGGAAGACAGGTAGCATGACCTTTTTTCAAGAGATCAAGTTCTTATAAAAAGAAATTGTCTGGTGCTATGTCCTTTACCAAAAAGGTAACACCCAAGTTTGTAAATATTGCAACATATACTCCATTCTATTTTGAAGAAGGAAATCTATTAGCAGAGGCTGTTGTGGTAGATTGAAAGGATTTCTAAGTATAGAGTCTATCATTTCTTTGTGCCTTTTGACGAAATATATTTTAGGCTACTTTATTCTTAATTTTGAATCCTTCACACAAACTGTACTAAACACTTTTCCGGGATATATCCTTACATATGTCTAAATGCTAGTAATGAGTTAGCTCTCAGCGATATCAGTGAGTCAGATAGATTTGGAAAGGTGTATTTGTAGGTGAGTTCATTTTAAGAAATCATTTCACAATTAGGTTATCTTCAATTTTGTAACCAATTGGACACTTTGGGCGACATGAACAACATTTTGTGGAATGCTGTAAATCTCATTATTAGTAATGTGTATTTTATTCTTTCAGTCGAACATTCCTCATCAGGGTTCCTATAATGTGTTTGAAAAGTTAAATGACTGAAAAAATTATCAACCAGTTCATTATAAATAATCACACAGGGAAGCGAATTTTGTGATATGCCCTTTTATCCAGCGTTCTTTGCACTTAAACATAATTAATATGCGCAGGTAAAAAAGTAATTTATTTGTCGTTCTTTTTGTCTGCATGACAGGGTGAATGACGATGCTATAACTTGTGTATTTGACCTGAAACTAAGTGGGTGCGCCATTTTAACTGATGAGCTTAGAACAAAAAAGGAACACTTTTCAACTAAAAAGATAACAGAACGATGAGATTTTTTAACAGTTATTGGTGAAAGTCAATGAACACTAGCTAGATTGCACATTTTGATGTGCAGCTCAAAATTTATGGACAGGGTTATCGTCTTACCGGCAGCCGGTCCGCAACACTATAACTTTATAGGCTAGAAGACATGTCACTTATCTAGGGAGCCCAAGTAGTCTTTTACAGTACAGCGATTAAAGAGAATTATAGTGCTGTCGCGAGAGCGATATATTATAAAACGTATCATAATGAACTGTCTAAGAGGATCGCCACCAATACTTAGCACGAATTATTCCAAGACATTTCCTCACATAATGTTTCCCCTCAAAACAGATACTCTCAAACAATTGTTTATTGTTTCTTCACACTCTTACTTGAATATGCCTTTATCACGTTTTCGAAAATTCAAAAAGACCGATAGAACATTATGAAATTTGTTATAAAGATAATATATGATATTAAAATTTAAAAGATAAAACAAAAAAGAGAGATTTCTAAGAAAAAATCTGCACTCTCATACTTATAAAGCAAAAAAAAAAAATATATACCTTTGACAAAATATATTGCAGTCGAAAATTCTATACGCTATCGTATTCATGAAAGGTCCCCCCCCCCAAAAAAAAGAAATCCATAAGTTTTATGGTATAGCTTCGTTTGACGTTTAATAATAAACTGAAGGGAAAGCGAATGAATATGTTAGGGTTAAGTGGGACTGTAATGCCGTTTCCTATAGGGTCAAGATAGTGATCTTGTCCCTGCTGCAGTATGGATACCGGTCTCTTTGTATTATCTTTTAAGATACACTGCATGGTGAAGTGTTCAAATAAGGGGCGCTCTGCGTTTGTGGTGTGTTGATTATGGGAACGTGCCTTCTTCTGTAAAATGAACCAATGAGTCTAGCGTGTTTTAATACTTAGGCACGGTTAAAAATGAATTTTGTTGGGAATAAAATATTTGAACTTAATGCGTCTATTACCAAATTTTACAAAAAAGGACATTGATTTTCTCGTGATGATAACGCAAATACTATGCCTATTCTTATTGACTTTCAGTTTTATAATGGATCACTCCATCAACCTTTGCCACTTTATATCTTTGTCGTTGGTTTGAGAAAAGTTTGTTATCTTGCATCCTGTGGTGGATCTATGATTTTTGTTTGGGTACACTACTGTAGACTCACCCGTTATGGGAGAAGGGGTCGTCCATCTGAAGGACTTAGATATGAAAAAATGGTGCTCTCAATATGGTGCACGAGATTCTATTTAAAAATAGTAGAGCAATAGTGAGATATCTGCGATATAATATTAAAGGCACAATTAGGTAAAAATTTTAGTCTTCAGTGGAAATTTCTTTGGGGTGCACGTGCTCCCACGGCCTCCCCTGTGGATCCGCCACAGATATCTCGGTAAAAATGGGACGAACAGTTACAGCTTTTGGACGATTTCGTCCAAATTCTTCTAAAATCACCCTGTTATTAAAATTGTTAAGGACAGTTATACATTCAAGTAGTGCTGTCTGGACTTTTTCATTGTAGAAAAGATACCATAACAACCTTCAAGGTTTCTTCTTCCTATGAAAGAAACAACTTCCGCCATCTTGGTTGACCTGAATTTCAACAAAAATGTTCTACAAAATAGTTTTAAATTATTTGCGCGAACCAAGGACATATTTAAAAGTTAGTGGGTCCAACATAAATACTTTTCTCATTATTTCAATATATTATAATAATTATATGGGCAGCCATTTTAGAATTTCCGCCATCTTGGTTGGCCTGCAACCTATAAAACATATCCAGAAAAATACGTCGTTAATGTGTATTAAAGATTATGGACAGATTTTAGGTTTAAATGTGTTACAAATATTTTTTAAGAATTATTTGCCTTACTATCGTTACATATTGTAATTATATGACTGTCAGCCATTTTGCTTATTCCGCTAATTTGATTGACCTAAATTCCAACAAAAATGTTTTGAAAAATATCCTTGAGTTATTTGGCACAAAATATGACCAAATATAAAGAGTAACTGTCACAAATATAATTTTAAGGGTTATTGTCCCTTTCACTATAATATTTTGAAATTTTAACATTCGGGCTATTTTGACCCGGATCCTAAAATAATATCCAATAATACATTTTGAATATTTACAACAGAAATGGACACAGGTTAAGTTTACCTGTATCAAAAGTATTTTAATGATTATTTTTCCTATTATTATGATAAAATGACATAATTGTTGTATTTCCTGCCAGTTTGCTTTTTCCACCATCTTGGTTAGCATGAAGTCTTAAATAAATAAATCATGATTAGAATTTTACGTTCAATCTGATATAAAGTATTTGGGGCTTTCAATCGAAACAAACTTTTAATGGTTATTTTCTGAGATTTTTTTCATTTTTATTTATTTTTTTTATTTTTGTTGGGAATTTTTACTGTTTTGTTTTCACTTCTTCGGGGCTTTCCATCATATTGGAGGGCAAGTCCTCTTGTGCTTAGGATGGTAAAAGTCATCCCTAATTTAAGAACATTAATTTAAATCATTATATCATTAAGATTGATGATTGTGGAAATTTGCAATGTTTTTGCACAATTTTTAGAAATATTTCCTTCAGTTTGGCGGCCATTTTGTTTTTCCGCCATCTTGGTTAGCCAAGATCTCACCAAAAGAGCGGCCCCAAAAATTACTGTTAGAATTGTTGTCATAAAGGTGACAAAACTTTATGACTGGATGCCTTGAATATATTGTTTTAGAATATTATCTTTATTTTTATGTAAGAAAGGCTAAAGAGCATAATTTATGCAAATTAGAGGGTTCTAGGCATAGATATTACGTGTCTCTTTGGATGAAATTCTTTCTGTTGTCCCAAGGAAGACTCATGCCAAGTGGGACATTTGTACTAAAAATGCAGCGTTCACTCCCTTAGCAACTCTACTATTTGGTGAGTTAAATGTCTTACAAAAGAGACCTATTAGACACATCACTTGCTCCAAACCACGTGACCATACTAGGTCCTTGTACATGTAACTCAACCTTCTGAAACCTACTGATATTTTTGACACCAACATTGCCACATTCACTTATCGATCGTTACACGACCTGCTGCCCAGTCAATTTTCAAACTATTTTTCATACAACTTTCCAGTTCATGATCACAACACTCGGCAATCTGCATCCCTAAATCAGGACCCTATTCAAAGGCGCATCCAACAGAATTCTCTCGTAATCGAGCCATTTGGCTCTGGAATTCCGTCCCGTCTTCGGTTAGAGCTAAGCAAAGCACCAAATCCTTTAGGAAAAGCATTTCACGTACTTATATTGAAGACTGTTAAACTAAATCTACTGGTAATGCACTGTGTTTATTCCGTATACTTCTAATGATTACATTTTACTTGTGTTATTCTCTTGTCTGGGGTGGGGTAGGTGGGGTGGGTGGATGGGGATGGGTTTGTTCGTCTGGGTAGTTCTTTCTCGTGACCTTTTCTCTGTGTTTTTGATCATTTGTGTCTTTTTCTTTATGCTACTGTCGAAACAATTAATTGTTGTTTGCTTGTTTGTAGTTTGTTCTCTCTCTCTCTTGTTGTTTTCAGTGAGCGCAGGTTCTCAAGCCCTCTTGAGTTTTTGTGCAGTTCCTTTCGCGAATGTACACATAACTTCCCATGTTAAAGTTATGTTTTATCTTTGTATGTATGCATGTAAAGCGGAAAAACAATAAACTAAACGAACATGCATAAATAAAAACTTAGGAGTGTATTGTGTACTTTTTATACTTCTCTAGATGTACTCTAAGACGTTGGCCAGCATTTTAAAAGTAAAAAATCTACCGGGTTTGGAATAGTATCAACAGTTTTACTAAGGGCAAAGTTTACAATAAAATGAGGAAAATTTTTTCTAGGGTCATATCAGTAATGCATTTAACTTCTTCTACCCTCTTTCTAGTCATTTCAGTATGACGTCGACAAATTCGTTTTAAATATTGTATTTCTGTGCTAATAATATGAGGCGGGGGCAGCCGGGATTAAGTTGTTTGTTCCATGCTCATTCCAAATAGAAAGCTAATGACAGTACACTTGTGTATTTGGTAGAGAAATATCCCACTGCCTATAATTTTAAACACAAAATACACTCACCAGTATTGGCCAAAGAAGCCTGTCCTCAGGGGGTATTTCCTTCTGCTTTTTGGAAAGTTTTGAATATTTGAGGGTCCTTAGATACATTATACCACAACATATTGTGCAAATTGTAAGGGCAATTACTGGAGATATTTTACCTAGGGAAAAATATTCAACTTTGATTGTAAGGAGGGTGAGAGGAAGTGGGAAGTGGGGCTGCATTGGAAAAGTAGGCACGGAGTTTATATTAGTTTTGGAAGGGCTGAAAACTGTAAAATATAATATTAAAGCAGGTAACTCTTGCATGTAATAAATCAGTACAAATAACAATACAATATCCTAGTATGATGATAACACCTTGGGCATAACACAGTGTAATTTTGAAGTATGCCATCAAGTCCAATTGAACTACAAGAATGGGACTTCCGTAAATCGAGGTCTTGGCAGAGTCCGGCCCAAGTCCGTACATGTTTCAGATGAAAATGCGACATTGCCAAAGGACTAAATTGCGACAACAGGGTCTCCTTGCGAGGTTTATTTCTGAACCTGGAATATAAAACAATTTGTATGTATTATTAAAGCTGAGGTAAGCAATAAAATGTTGTTAGTGTTTTAAACATTTCTTTAACCATTTTCCACCCAGATGGTTTTGCATACCGTTTTAAAGTTAGAATATCACCGGACATGACCCCCTTAAAATAAGCATCAAAGCTATTCATCCACTTGCATATTAACACAAACAAAATTTTTATTCATCTTTATTTATCATGTGTCTCTAGAAAGTATGAAAGTAAGATCGTTATTGCAAAGCTCAAATGCATTTCCGTCTTTACTAGTTAACTGTATTCCATGAACATGTTTTGTGATAAGAATTAAGGTGGTTTTACAAAAAAAGGATTTTAAACTTAAACAAAGAGTTAGTCCATGAACATCTTCTTGCAAGTAAATGACATAGTTTCACAGATTGTACCTGAAAAGAGGAAGCTCTGGGAACTATATGAACAATTTTAATTGGCCATGAAATTAAGTTTTGAATTCTCGAACTTTTAAATGTCCAAACTGTTAATGTTTGCTGAACATCACTTGAACCGAGAAAGGGGGAAATTTAGGTGATGGTTATCCTTACTAGAACCATTATCCAGTCGAAAAAGTGAGGAAAACGATCGTTTAGTTTTTGGAAGTTCCAAAGCTTTGACTCGTT
Source organism: Holothuria glaberrima (assembly GCA_009936505.3). Classification (NCBI taxonomy): domain Eukaryota; kingdom Metazoa; phylum Echinodermata; class Holothuroidea; order Aspidochirotida; family Holothuriidae; genus Holothuria; species Holothuria glaberrima. The sequence goes on from WURT03650060.1 coordinate 17,748, forward strand.
CAGAGAAATTGCAAAATACATGAATAAAACCCATAACAAGTTGATTTCCTACGCAAACAGAAATGTTATGATTCAATTATCCAAACTTCGAACTGCCCCTTGGACATTTAAGACGAACGCACACGGACGATCGAAAACGCGAAACACTAGACAGAAAACACGTTAAACTTTCGTGTTTTCGCGAAACAAGTACTGTTTGATTCGCGAAACAACTGTTTAGCTTAAAGTGTTTCTGACGAAAATGCTTATTTGGTTTCTGTTTTACGCACACGAACGTCAGGGCGAAAACGTGTTTTCTGTTTCATGTTTCGCGTTTCTGTCGTCCGTGTGCGTTCCGCTGAAGACTGATGTAGCACTTAGTAGTAAGCACAAACACATGCAGTGTCGTTATGTTAACACTGCGTATTGATGATAAATGAGCCTTGGACCCACACAAGGCTCATTTGCATTGAAAGTGTATACAGCTGGAATTGTAATCGAATTTCTTTGAAGGATGGTCTTGCAAAATTCAGTGGTACATCATTGAAAAGGTCTTGCTATACAACATAAACTTTATGACACTTGTCCAGGCTCTTAACGGAAATGTTATTCGCACGAAATGATTCATCTAATGCACTGGTTGTTGTTTCGTCATTCTCATCCAATATGTGTAAATGTATGTCTATTTAGTGCTTTCGCTTGATTCTTTTTGGGTATAATCGTATTCTTTGTTAGTAATTTTGTGTGCTTTTAGTCTGAGATAGAGTTGCTGAGCATGACTCCATGAGTTGCATGAGTCGTACTGATTTTATTAGCTGTATTGCAAAACTACTCTTTACTGATTGACGTTCGAAATTTTTCAGAGAACAGAAGACAATAGACAAAGGATACTTTCGAAAGCTGCAGGGGTGGGGGATGAAAATGCATAGCGAGCAAGTGACCTCTTGCAGTTTTTGTGATACTGTCTATTATGAGTTGTCGGGACTTTGAAATGCACCAAACATTCCTCACTATGATGTACCATGCTTTAAAAAAGAAATGTCAATTAACGTTTCGTTACAAGCATAATCCGGAGTTGAAGATTTTTTTATGTGTAAGAATACTTACACACTGGAGTGGACCGTCCTTGGAAAGCGATCTGTAGGGAGGTGTTTCCTCCTCCATTTGAAACATTTACCTGAAAGAGAAGAAATCTTGGTTACAAAATGGTAGGTTATTAATCATTACATTTTGTCTATTCAAGTCCTTTTCAGTAACAAGGAGACTACTACTTTTTTAATGTTAAAAAAACTAACATATAAATACAACGTAAAAAAACTTATTAAAATATTGACCTTTATTTCATAATGAGCAGGTTGGCGCTACATTCATCACTGGCACGTTCTTTTCCGTGG
>WURT03650071.1:0-19119 GCA_009936505.3 Holothuria glaberrima
TTCGCCAATTTAAACCCCCTCAACATCACTGTGAACAGCTATGCTGAACAAGTAAATTTTGGTCCCCAGAAAATTTCTAAGTGGATCCACCGGGATTTGATCCGGGGACCTCTAGTGTGCAAGGCAGTACACTTAACCACCAAACCAACTCCACCAAGAACTGGTTGATAGATACTGATCTTTTGTTTTGCAGTATTGACCAACCGTTACTGCCGATTTTAGTATCCATTCCTGGGGCTAACTGGCAGTGGGCGAACCGCTGCCATGTGAGGGACGAAACGTAATAGTGCATTGACCCCTGTTGTCACATGACGTACTGTGCTTCCCGTGGCCGTTTCCACAACTTTCACAGCTGACGTATCATATCCTTATTATTGCCCTGTGTACATACTATATTACACCTTACAGTTCTAAGTTAGATATGCTTTGATAGGCACTACAGTACCTAGGCCTACTTCGCGTGGAATGTATACGTAATACAGCTGATGTGTTTTGATGTACATAAAACCTGCACTGCCCTACAATATATGCATATGCACCGGCGGTACAAAATAATATCAGTGGACAGTGGTATTACGGTGGACGGAGTTCGCACTTCCCTGCGGTAGAAATAGCTTATGATATTGCCTCTGCTTTCAGACCATGGCGGAGGGTCGCCCACAGGATCGACCACCGGAGTCTGGTAACTTGTGCAAATTTTGAAAAAATTGGAATGTTAATTTCTTGTTATAACTGACCTGGAGGGTGTATTACTTCAAGTCCTAATAGTAATTACTAGACTAGTTTTGCATACAGCATAGGCTAGGCTGGTCGTGTGTTTGTACAGTACACTTCCAGTACTCAGTAGGCTAGGTGGTAGGCCTAGCCTAGGTTAGTTACAGTAGTGCAAGCCCTAGGGCAAGTAATAATTCTTTAGTATACGAGTCAAGAAGTTGGCCTAGGCCGAAGTATAGTGGGACATATAATAATATTGACATGAAAGTGTGTAACCATGTACAAAATGCACAAGCAAACAGTACGGCCAGTAGGCTTAACGGATCTTGTCCCATATCTTGCCGGTTTGCATTTAAGAGGCCATTTTGTTACTTAAGAAGGAATGGCTTTACTCTGGACATTTTTTGTCATTAAAGAAAGAGAGTCGGGTACTTATTTAGAACCAGTGCCCAGAAGTGACGTAGCATTGCAACTTAAAACTTATAACTCCAAATTAAAAGTTCAGTGACAAGTCAAGTTCCAAAAGAGTGAGGAAGAAGAAGCGTAACAAGTGTGGAAAGCAATGGTGCATGAGTGGGATTCGAAAGCAGTACACTGCAAGAAGAATGTGATGCACTGAAACTGTATAGTGAGTCTATGCCCTCACCTATAGTGCTGCGAGCCGAGCTGACGGCTAACGATTTTAAATATTATAAGTACAGACTAACTCCATTGCGTATAAACATGTCTGTACGTATATTATATCTCTGTACGTATACCCTAGGGTATATGCAACCCTAACCTTATCTCTATGCGTACCACGAAAGCTATATATCCCTATCCGTATGCGTACTACGTAACCCTATCCCTATCCGTATGTGTACCGTATATAGCCCACCCCTATCCGTATGCCCTACCACGTATGTAACCCTTTCCCTATGTGTACCACAATACGTCACTTCCGGGCACTGATTCTAATTAGAGCCGAGAGTCGTTCTCAAAATGTTGTTACCAACTTATTTATAAAATGTGGAAAAATACTTCCAGGAGGGTTATTTTGTTTTAGCAGTTTTAGCAGCCTCACATTAATGCCATTTCAAATACTAGGCCCACAGCTTTAATCACAGAATGCAAACTCAGAAGTTTATTGTAGGCCTACATATTAAAAATTCATTTACAGTTCTGTAGACAGTTTGTTACAACCTGATTAACTTTTGTATCTCGGTAAACAGGTACACACACCCAAGTAACAGAGGTAAGACAAATATCTAGTTTACTTCTCGGAGGCCAGGGCAAGACTGGCTTCATTGACCGCAATTATTAACTGGAACTAAAGAATGTTCGGCATGACAAATTACAAAACATATGTAAATAAATACACTTGAAACACATGAATAGACTGCGCAGATGGTCAGCACTTTCAGTCACTATACAACAAACAATGTCAAACTAGTTACAAGCAAATATTGTTGAAAATAGGAGTAAATAAGTCAGACTGTGCTAATCTTAGTCCTAAACCCAGTTCCTTTGTTGCGTGCTGTGTTACTTTATATGTAGGCCTATACAAATTATGTGATGGGCTATGGGCTATCCGTTACTGGCAATCATTGTCTATGTAACTCTTTCTAGGCCCTGACATTTTTCCCGCCAGATTGTTGCCACAGCCTTGCGCAAAAATATTGCATTGATGCGTTTCAATCTCTCTTTATTTTTTCCACAGAACATTGCTCTATGTCTATGACAGTAAAAATTTATGATGCCTAAGCCTACTCGTCTTGCTTTCTGTAATGAAGCTAACCCTGTACATTACATGTGTCTGTGAAGTATATGGCATGCTTTTAGCATAGCACACACTATAGTACAGTGCATATAGAAATGTGTTGTAGACTGGCGATTAAATGTACCCCAGTCAAAATCGTCAAACAGTAGTTTATTGGAAACTATTAAACAATGCACAGTTGTTACATATCCTAACATATGTTTTGTATGTACTCTATGGTCGTTGTGTGTGATGCTCCGCATAAGCAATGGAGTAAGGGAAAACAAGCCAGTGAGCCACAACTGGAAAAACGGCCATGGCCGGCTCAACTTGAACCAATTGGTTGGAAACTGGGCCGTTAAACCTCATCTAACTAACTAATAAAAATCTATGGCCTATGCTGCACAGATCAGTATAGAAGCTCCCACGACCATGTAACGTGAATAAGCAAGTGGATTTCTCTCTCGTTAATCTTTCTATTTTAATCTCCAACCGTTTTTTAAGTTGGAAAAATGTACCCCACTTGAATGAAGGACGATTTTATGCAAGATATGGCCAATTTTTGTGCCTTCTTTGCTTATTTCGTTTAGAACTGAGGGTTTATCTTGCCTTTAAAAGTTCTGTTTATTCCTCTTTATTTGCAAAATTATCAATAGTCTAAATGCTGGTGTGCTTATAGGCTCATCATGTGGCTGCGCAGTTACTGTAAGTTGGTGTTTGTGGCCATATATATTCGTTTTCAGTTTATTTGGCAAGCACTTCTTTTGTATGGCTCATCTTACAAGCGGATTATCATGCTGTAAATGTTGGTAAATATCGTGTGGTCACACGAGGAATTTTACAGATACTGTCAGTTGTGTATGGCTCTATTTGAGGTTAAATTGACTAAGAAGGCCTTTTGAAGCAGTGTGGTGATCGATTGCATATATCATAGTAGATTGAAAATATGCAATTAATTGAAAGAGGTCTTTCACTAAATAATTAGTAGACCTGCAATTCATCATTAATTGCTGACAGCACTAGGACGGTGTGATTTATATGTGTTGTATACCACACAGTTATCTATTAAGCAAACTCACTTGTCCAGTAACAGCTTGACGTTAATTTCTGTGCCAGATTTCACCTCCTAACACATTTCAAGAAGGTACTGTCTCACTAAGATTACTACATACTTTTGCACTTGGCCACATCCAGGCTTATCCTTTGCATGGTACATGCAGATACAGTATATACATACAAAGAATCCTTCAGATTTCTCCAAACTGACCAAAATCTGTCACACATATAATTGCCGAACTCTTGCAAGGAGTACTAACCTGAAGTTTGACATTTTGAAACAACATTAAGGCCATGTCTCAGATGTCAGAGCTCAATCTGGTACCTTTAAGACCATCAAGGATTTGAATAATTCAAGAGTGTTAATGTCTTTTTATAACCATGGAAGTACTGAGGTAGCAACTGTTTGCAATAACAGTGGCATGTATGTGTCTTTAGTAGAATTAGATCTAAATGTATGTGTGTGAAGAGATATGTGTCTTTCACTTTAACTTTACCATGGTAGTGTATTTGATTTGCTCACAATGACTAGTTTGTTGGGAATTTGACTATGAGGACTTAGGCAGAAAAGTTAGTCCTTTCCATTGTATTATTTGTAGGGGTAACTAGTTTTTTTTTTGAAGAATTTTTTCATAGAGGTAGGCTTTCGCATAAATATAGTGTATAGTTTCAGTGCTTATTTGCTGGTATGTATGTGTGCACTGTTTGTTGTGCTATTTCAGCTTATTGAATATGATGCACTCTCAATGGCTTGTGCTACTAGTGGTGAGAGTGCATGAAATAAAGATAGTTTCTATACATTATCAATTTTCATATTATTTTGTTTTTTTGTTATTTTTTCATTAATTGAACAATGGTAGGCAAGAGTTACTCCTGTGCAGGATCCTTGTTTATTTTTGTTGTTCAGATGAACTGTTGAAACTTTATGCCAATATTTTGGACTCAGCAATTTTGTGTAATTTCCCTTCTGTGAAACACATGGAATAACTTTCACACTGTGTTTTTTTTATGAAGAAGAAAGAAGCACCTAACAATAACCCTTTGCTCAGTACACAGCCCCAATTGCAGAGTACCCTGCAAGATCGGAAATCTGTGCTACAGTATGCAGTCACTGCATATCCCCATAGCCTCTTTATTAAAAACAACCTCAGTTCTGGATGTGGTTCCTCGTAGCGGCTGAAATACAGGTTAGGCCTACCAGAGGCCTACCCTACTTTGGCTAAATTATAAGAAGTTACCTTGCAATTGAGATGCCTTAACCAAGACGTAGTGATACCCAAAGATGATTTGATTTTGTAGCCTTTAACATTTACCTGTGTGGGGTATTCTGCTCTTCAGTCCTTTGATCTAGGCTTACTGCAACTGATTGACATTTATGGCTTGACCAATTTTCCTGTTCAGGTTGAAGTTTCATGCAGCAATAGACATACCAAACTGGAAAGTTTTCGCTTTGCTTCGTGTGATTTAACTTTGTGTACTTAATTGGATTTGTCTATTTAAATCAGAGTTTTGGTTATTGTTTTTTTGTTTCATGCCCTGGGACATTCATACAACAAAACTTTTTGTAAACTTTATGTTCAATCTGTTTTGCTCATACATGCCTTCCACCACTACTTAATAGTACTGCTCTTCTGGCAAAAAAGCACCGACCTGACTTACAGGTCTTGAATTTTTTAGTATGTGAGTGTGATCGCACACTGTCACTTGCCTCAAACCACTGTGAGAGGTGCAATTTTTTTTGTGTGTACCCAGAATGGGAAGAATGGGAATCCAGCAGGGTTTCTGTCAAGGGGGGGGGAAAGGGGGATTTGTCCCCCCCATTCCAGAAGGAGGATAAAATCCCCCCTTATCATTTCTATAAAAATAAAAAAATTGTCAGTATCTTGGTTTCTTACCATGTTTGAACTTATATTTAAATGGCCTTTAAAACCCTTCAAATCGCACCTTATTAGGAGCCTTGAAGTAAGTTTTTGTCCCCCTGAATCCACTTGTAACTTTGGCCAAGGACAGCATCAGTTTGTACTTGGGGTTTAGTAGTAACAAATCCTCCCCCCCCCCCCCCCCCGATTTTCTTGAGTTTATGGCCGAATCCCTGCTTAGATAGATCTATTAAAGTTTAATAAAACAGCACATCTACCACACTCCTTAATTTCCTGAGGAGTGTGGTTTGTGGCACACCTGGAAAATCTACAACTCGAGGCATTGACCAAGAGCAAAGGTACAGTATACTAGTAAGTAGGTAGAGCACCATCAAGAAGGGGATTGATTATTCATTTCCAGTGGTTGTTCTGCAGTAGATAGGGTTTTCCAGTGTAGTACAGTAGTAATAAGTGAGGTAAGTAGGGCTCACAGATGCACGAAACAGGTGAAGGTTTGGCAATTGTGCTAGTTTGTATGCAATTCTGCAATTCTGTACCATGGAGCTGACATGATACAGAACAAAAAAAAAAAAAAATACATAAAGAAAACAGAAAAAGTGCTATCAGTTTGTTGCAACAAATTGACAGCACTTTCTGCATTTTCTGTTTGTATTTCTTTATTTTTTGTTCTGTTATTTTACAATAGTATGCAGACATTTTTTAGAGTGAAGTAAAATGATAATTTACAGTATTTGGCAGCAGGTAAAAAATCTAGGACAAGCAGGGTAGCTCCTGTATGTACAGTATGTGATATCCTGTGTATGCTGATAAATATTCTGTTTTCACTGCACATTCTACAAAGGTCTTAATAAACAAAATTTTAGAATCATGTCTGGTATCACTACTTTTTCAATTTATTTGGGTCTTTTTAGTCTCTCTGGTTTGTTAGATCCTAGGCCCTAAACAAGTCTACATTCATTGGTCACCATGGAAACCATGTTGACTGACTCTCACATGTAGAGGGTATCACTTATGAAATCAGCCTCATGAATGCATTATTAGGGCTGCAGAGTTCAGGAAACTGCACTTCTTTTATATCCAGGCTGTTCTGCCTTGACACTGTTGACAGTATATATGAAAATCTTCATTTATTGAAGACTCCACTGCTTTCAAACTGCCCACTACTTCTTCTGTCCTGTTTGGCAGAATCCCATCATTCTATTAAACCAACCCTGAGAATCACTGTTTTAGATGAATCTTCCATTAAACCTGACACTTTCTATGACACTGAGTGTTGCTCTAGTTCAGTTTCTTTAGAATGAGGGAACTTCAGTTTATATGCAGGCAAATTTATTCTGTAGTACTTTATCAACAAACAGTTGTTCTGTGCATAAAATAAAACTGTGCAGGAACAAGCAATCCACATCCTTACAGTTGAAAGTAGACCAAGGCTCCTGTGCAGCACTAATCAGGGTTTTCCTTAAAATACCATGCTCAAATCACAATTTGCTTTTGTATGGCATTTAGTGTAGAATCAACAACACACAACATTGCTGAAAGGCAGTACAATCAGAATCTAAATCAGACTAAATTAGATGTAAAACATTAACCTGAACCTTGAGTAACTTCCTGTTCAATTCATGTTTTTAGGTAAAAGTTAAAAAACAACAAAAAATCATTTAAATCTAAGATTTTTTATGAAAAGTAATGTGGTTGATATTGTCATTTGTATCACTGATTCAAATCGATGTGATTTCTGGCCAACTCTTAAAACACTGTCCAGTCTGTGGCCTGTAAGACCTAAATTTTAATGAAGTACCAAAACTTTTTTCTTGTCCATACTTTACGAGAGTGTTTTAGAGTTAATTTCAATTATGGAAATCTTCAAAAAGTTAAATTTTGAAATAAAGTCATGAAATTTTTCTTGCCATAAAACTATCAGTGCACAGTACTAGTGAGAAGAGCATGCTGTAGTAATGATGCTGTGTACAGTCTCACTGTTGAAATTTGAACAGACAGTCATTCAGTTGTTCCTAGGTCCATTGTATCTTTGACATGGTCTTTCTCTGCTGATATTACCAACCTGCTTTTTTTTCACAATTAACTAACAAAAATATTGTCACATGATCAAAATAGGCCATTCATGAACTAGGGTGACCGAGCATACTAACTCTGGTTGGGGTGACTGCATTTTCCCTTTATTATTGGAACCTTATCAACTCTTTTGCCACCCAGCTGTGATATCATTTGTTTGTAAACATGGAGGTAGTTAGTTTATAGTTAGATTGGATTTTACACACACCAACACGATTGTGTTATATAGTGTCACCTAGAAAAGAAAAAGGTGCAATGTTGGAGTACAATTAACTAAAAAAGTTGGGGTCAAATTCCAATAAAAGGTCCAGGCAAATGGGGGAATCATGTCAAAAATTTCTATACAGTTTACTTTGTAAACATGGAGGAGGTTATAGGTGATTAACTTTTGCCTTTATCCTAAGATTGATAAAAGATCGCACATACCTATAGGTAACATCAGAATGTACTTTTGTGCTTATAAATTCATGAATTATTCAGAAGTATGTTGGGTTTCATTAGTTGCATTGATTTATTAACTTTATAGTTCTTATAGAGATGTAGGAGTCATTTCGATTTAATTGTTCAAACCTTTTTTTTTTTAAATTTAAAATGTCCATTGTTGATGTGAGTTTCCCAGATTCTTATGGAATGCTTGATGTTTTAAAATTTGATGAAATTCTGCAAACTTTTTTTGTTTTCAACCTGAAAAATGGAAAAAAAGTACATTTTTGTAGTAAGGTTAACAGAAGCATGTATTGCTCTCAGTGGCCTCAGTAATGGCTGGTGCCCTTTTCATGCTAGTTTTTGTGGCAATGAGAGAATTTAAAATTGGCTGCTCTGCATGGCAGTACTTAGAGGCCTCATGTCATGTTATGCCAGCCTGAAATATTAAGGAAGTTTTGGATGAGGTATAAACCATACAATTCTCTTTTCATATGTACATATATGTACAGTATATACATGTGTAACAAAAATGTATAACATACTAATTTGACTAAAAATAGGTTAGAACTGTACACTTGTTTCTTCTAAAAATACATGGACAAAAATTTTAGTATAGGGCTGCTGCAGACGTTTGTGTAAATCGTATTGTCCTTTGAGGCTATAGACACAACAAAAGTGCCATAGTGCTGCAAAAAGATCTGCCATAGGTTTGTGATTCTATCTGTGTCTTTGGCTACTTTCAAGCAAGGGCTTTATTGTCATGTTACAGTAGGCTGTGCTTAAAGGGGGATCACATCAGATGCTGCGCTGGACCGTGCTGTGCTGTTCATGAAAAAATGTCAAACACAAAGGATACAAAAGGGTCGATCACACCTTAACGGCACAGCGCAGTGAAACGCCGGTGTGGCCACCTTTTAAGTAATCCCTTATGTTTAACTTTTGTGAAGCGCTGCGCAGCCCAGTGCAGCATCCGGTGTGATACCACTAGATGTGTACAATAAGTGTCAGATCAGGGACTACTATTGCTTGAAAACATGCATTGTCAAATCATTCGATTTAGAGGACATGTTCCATTTACACTTATTACCTTTAGACATGTATCATATTTGACAGCCTTAAGCTTGAAAACATGCATGTCTTATGTGTGCGTATTGGCTGGCGATACCTCCATAAGATTTGAAGACAACTACTGTAGAAGCCTACTGTTTGCCAGCAAATATTGCAAAATCTTGTCAGTAGCAACCTATGGCTATATTGATATTCATACTGTATGCACATGAGTATATAGCCTCACCTGACTGGTTTACTATGACACTAGGACTACCACTGTTATTTTTGTACATTGTTGGATCAAGGCCTAAGTAAGGTCTGATAATAAGTATTCATTACTAGTACTTTTGTAATTGATGACATTCTATTTGTTAGTTTACATTGAATTTACAAGACTGACAAGAAGAGTTCTGAACATCAACATGTTGTTCTCTTACACTTTCACCCTCCTCCCTGGGGGTATGCCCCCCCTTCCCGCATTACCTGGTACTTACACTTACCATGGATGGCCACTTTGTATAGTACAGCACATAGCATATTGTGTGAAACTAATGACACTGTTCTTTCTAGGGGTCATGTATTGTCCAAACCTTGAATGATAGTAACCTGTGCTTATTGTAATAGAAGTATGGCAATCTGTTTTGCCCATACTTCTACCATTTAAATTATGTACTGTACCAGGAAGCCGAGAGACAGCTCCCTGGGTGTATCACATTCAGCACATTTAAGTGTTTGATGGTTCAACAGTAGTAATCCTGGAGGCAAACTGCTGAGGATAAAAATCTTGTTCTATAGCTACTGTAAGTAGGGTAGTATGTCACCCTGTATAGGGTCAATGTAATGCCTAACCTGAAAATGTTTTTATGACAGTAGTTAGCAAAAATGTACAGTATTTTTCACAGTTGCATGTTACAATTGAAAAGTTGGAACTGTACTTGCTGTGCAGTGAAGGGATCAAACAAAGTATATGTACTTTACACAGTATCGAAAAGAGGAACTGATTACATGCATGTTTGTGAAATTTTCATATTTTTCAGGCCTTGAGTTTTAGATTTTCCAGGTGAGCTGCCATCACACTCCTCGGGAAATTAAAGGGAAATATTGCGTTTGAAAATATATAATAAAGTGACACCAATGTAATTCCATTGTGGTCTATTCCCCTTCCCAAACATGAATCACAAATAACTTGCAGCAGATCAACAAAAATCTCACGAAATATGGACCAAAAGAAGCAACGATTTTCTCATTGAACCGGCTCATTATCTAACAATAAGCCTCGCCCAATACATCGTTCGTACCGCTGCATATGCATAGGAAGAGAGTTACGCCAGGTCATATTTACACTCGATCATTACGCAATGCGTTCTGACCTCTCTAAAACAAAGCAATTCCCACGACCCTGTCCTTCATGCTCACAACAAGCTACGTGACCACCACAGTTTCTGTACCGTTTGTGCTGGACTATGGGATATTGTAGCCCACCCAGGGAGATTCGATCAGTGCCATCTCCTACCATGCTTTTCATGTCCCACACTGTGTGCATTACAGTGTGAGATGTGAACAGCATGGTGAATAGGGTGATGGCACTGTCGGATGACAGAATGGAACGAATGGTACACTATTTGTTGAAGAATACTACATATACGCAATTCTTTGACGAGTGGCCTTCTCAGGTTCGTAAAATTTTCGTTTCCTTATAGGGGTAAAACCGATATAGGCCTAGTAGCAGTTGCTGAAGCACCAACAACTCTTTCCCATCCTGTTGTTCCAAAAGCGCAGCAACCTGCTAAGGCCCAAACGGCTACAATTCGAATTACACTAAGTATAGCTTTGTGTACTGTATACCAGGGAATTTTCAAGAACCCCTATATAGTATACTAACTGTAGTTGAATACAGACAGTGTCGTAACTGATTTTTGTGATTAGTTGTGTACCAGTGTGGTCCAATCAGATAAAAGTGTGGATAGTGGTAAAAACATCCCATCTCTGGATCTCGTCAAAACGTTAAAGAATTTCATGATTTTTCACTAGACACAAACATTGCAAATCACTGCTGCACAATGCACAAAGGAGTTTACTCTAAAATGAAATAATATTAAGGTGCCTGGACAAAATGTTTTTCTTTTGAGTAAAGCAGTTCACAGAGACAAACCTGTATTGGCAAACCAGGGCATGTAAAATAAAATTGTGGGGGTTGTTTGTGCCCCTTAAATTAAAACATGAGTGCTGCATTTTACAAGGATGTGTAAATTCAAACCAGCTACATATAGTGATAGCTATTAGCTATTCAAGTGTCCCAGCTAGTAATTCTCTGCAGTATAATGTTCATTTTATGTGGAATTGAACAAGTGTCCTCATTTCCAAGTAAACCTGGTTCCTGACCCCACTGTTTATTGAGAGTAGTGTAGAATTTCTTTAATGGAATGACTTTTAAGGCTTGAAGACTTTTGAAGAATGTTTGGCCCACTGTTTGGCATCTGTAGGAATTATAATGTAGAAGGCAGAGGCTAGATCTATTAAGTTTAAACAACAGATCTAGCCTATGTACACATAAATATGTACAGCATCTATGTGCTCTGTAGTAGGGACACACACCAAACAAGACTTGTTTTCATGTTAAACAAATGCTTGCTGACATTTGATTCTGTCGTGAAATTTAGATGCTGGGTGAATGCAGATGTTTTGTATTCCTTCCTGAAGGCCAAAAAAAAAAAAAAATCTCTGAGATAGTAATGTTTTGTGATTCTTGCAAATACAATATCTCAAAAATGGTATCTTTGAGGGATTTCATTCTTGGCAGGTGGATTGTCCATATTGAGTAGATGATCCATTTTTGGTATTGGTCAAAGGCCATTTTGGATTTATGAGCTATCAAAAGGACCATAAATTGTTAATTTTTAAGCATCATATCCCAAGGAAGGTAATCTTTATGGATCTCATACTTGGTATGTGGATGTCCCATACTTACTGGTTCCTATTGTTTTTGGTTTTATTGAAAGAGAAGCCAGTTATGCTGGCATGTGTGCATGTGTGTGTTGTAATGCCCAGCTGGTTCACACTATATCTCAAGAAGGAGACATTTTCAGTTTTCATACTGGGTATGTGGTTACCCATTTTTGAGAGGGGTGGTCCTGTAATTTTTGGTGGAGGTCAAAGATCATATGGGGTCACAACAGGTAAAAATCTCTGAAAAACTTGTTAATGCAATATCTTCAGATGCAAGTTGTAACTGATGCTTATAGTAATTGGAATTTGGTGTATAGATTCTTCATACTGAGGGGAAGACTGCTATTGTGTTTAGTAGTGGTCAACGGTCATGTTCGGTGACCAGGGGTCAAGGAGACTTTTTAGGAGACTTTTGTTACAACAAGCCTAAATACATTTGGTTTGCTTGGGGGAGGAATGCATCATCGGATAGTTGCTTAATATGATATGAAGTCAAAATTTATGGGCCTACTGTAGGCTCTAGGCTATGTACAGGTACAATTAGCACAGGCCCTAGCATAGATAATGAAGTGCAAGTATAAACAAGAACAAATGGCTAGAACCTACCTACAGGTGTGTTAAAGGGAGAATGCAGTCACTCCAAAAAAGAATTTCATAGTAGACTATCCTGTTTCCTGAATGGCTCTTGAGAATCATGTGACAGTATTTTTTCTCACTCAACTGTAAAATTTACAAGGAGCATCTGCTCAGTTTACTTGGAATATGCAATGTTTTTGTCCTAAAATATCATGAAAGATACTTGGAAAAGAAATAAGAAATTTGTGACACTTAGCTATTGTTTCAAAATAAGTTTAGAGTGACTGCTTGAATCACAGGGTATTTGGTCTTCCCCCTTTTTTTCTGTTTTTTCCTAAAATCTTAAAAGTAAAGTTGCATGTGATTTTGAGGCTGTTAATTGGAAAGAAAAATGTCAAGAGTTTATGGAGGTGTGGCCCTTGTTGACCCTGATGTACTATGCCATGGCATTGCTCACAAACTCCATAGAATGCAGTGCTTCATGTGTGCCAATTTTGTTCTCAAAATTTCATCTATTTTTATGAGTTCTTCTGTGTAGGGTCTTATCCCTTACCTGTATTGGTGATCCTGTACCCACAGGGAAATCAAGACAACCCCTGGCCCACTGTTTCTCCGATGCTTTTTTCATGTGCTCATTTCTGTGTATGTCCCACACCATAAGCGTTTTCCTCCGCTAAGCTGGTACAGGACTTTGAAATTACATATATCTAACTGGCTACATACCACATTCAGAAGAATGTCACCTGATGTTTAAACTCTAATGTAAATATGTCTTTTCCAAGAAGTTCCATTTTGCTGTGATGCTCTCCATTCCATTTTTCCATGATCCTCTTCAGACACAGTGTAATATATTGACTTGATGTTATCTGCACCAAAAATTAAGGTTTCAAAAATATAATCCAAAGTACATTTTCCTTGTCCTTTGGCCTTGTGGTATGTACACTTTCCTGCGTGTAACCCACTCATCCCCCTCACTGAGTACTGTACCACTGTTAGCAGCCTAGATGACTGACTGGCTATCTAAAAATATCTCTGACCATATAGTAATTTGTGAAAATATCTGTATGTTTGTGGTTTGTTAGATCAGGATTGATCAGTTACAACTTGTGATACTGTATGTGCCTCACTTGTGAAAACATTGAATGTAACCTCTAGAGAAGAGGTAGGTTTAGTTCACTCACACTGATTAGGGAGATAATGTGTGGCTAGCTATACAGGCTATTATCAGATAATGTGAATTTCATGTGATTACATCTAGCTAGTGTTTTCAATTTGAAATTTTCAGCTTTGTGGAATTCGTATGGAAAGGGGATTCCCCAAAGTCAGGTTCACCAACAGTATCTTATAATACCCAATGTCATATCATGTGAGATAAATGTGGAAGTTTTCATCACATATTTGAGTAGCTAATGATTTAAGCTTGATAGTTAAGTTAGAATGCTGTGAACTTGTGAAGTTCAAGCATGTATCTAAAATGGATGGAGATATCAGCGACATCTTACATACTGTATTCATCAGGATTTCTGCTTAAAACTGCACAAATTTGTAACACTATATAAAATAAAAGAAATCACTTTTTTCGAGAGATGAGCTAAATCTTCTTATTGCCCTAATAACTATTTTTCATGACCTTTCCAAACATAATATTGAGTACTTAAGGTACCAAGGAACTATTGTGCATATTCCCCCCCCCCTCCCCCCACCTTTCTTGTGTGGGTATTTACAAATGAGTATGTTAACCCCTTGCTACTGTACATCTTTCTTGTATTAGTATGTTGCTATTGGCCTTGAAAGATTCCACCATCACCAGTTGGCCAGGGCTTTACCATTCCCAGGGACCAGGGTGTCAGGGATTGCCTCAAGTCTTGACCCAAGTTTTTCCCTGTGGGCCTACAGCCATGAGTTAATCTCATGCCAATAGTCTGCAGTTCAATGCCCATGGATGCATCTGTCGCATGGGTTAAGCCACCTGCAAGATCTAGAGGCAGGACTGCACAGGTTAAGGGAAGACCCCACCCCCTCCTGGGATGAAACTGGGAGCATACGACACAGCGACCACCCTCTGAAGATATGGTCAAGGCAGGGAGGACTACGCCACAGAGAACGTACACTAATACAAATAAGATGTAGCAAGGAGTGAGTATATGTCTGTGACATGGTTTAAACAATTTTATGTTGTCAAATGGTGAAAAAAGAGTTTTTGTACCCAGGTGATCTTATTCAAATTTGGGTGACTTCAACGCACTATTAAAAAAGTGGAGATTTGAATTCCAGTGTCAAATTTCATTTAAAAATTTGTTCACTTTTTTTCATTGGAACAGAGCCCCCCCCCCCTATTATCCCCATACACATGCATATACTTCACCTCTGAAAGGAATGTATGGATGTAAGACTTATAACAAAAAGTAAGAAGTTTAAACTTAAAATGTGTCAGTGGCATAGATAGGTTCAGTGTATAGCACTTATTAAACATTTTATGTTTCTGATGGATGAGTTAACAATTATTTCTAGAAAAGATGTTTCCTTTACTTGTTCCACGTGTTTGGTCTAGCGGTAGAGCATCCGCCTCTCACGCGGGAGGCCCGGGTTCGATTCCCAGGTCGAGTCATACCAAAGACTTTAAAAATGGAACCTTCTGCCGTTGTGAGTGATGCTCTGCATAAGCAATGGAGCAAGGGAAAACAAGCCAGTGAGCCACAACTGGAAAAAAGGCCGTGGCCTACTCGACTTGAACCAATTGGTTGGAAACTGGGCCGTTAAACCTCATCTAACTAACTTTACTTGTTCCATTGCATCCTACAAAAAATCTTATAAATGCATATTAATGTAGTATCTGTAAAACTATGTTTTCTGATTATAGTTTAAAACTTTGAACGTAAAACCCAAATGCTTCCTGTTTTCTCCCACAAGTTCCTTCCATGCATTATCAAAATATTATAGTGTGCAGAGAAATTTTAGACATACTGTATTAATGTAGTATGTCTGGCTATTGTGTCTTCAGTTTCATAGTTTAATGAACAAATATGTGTTTTAATAAAGAAGGTTGGAATTTTGTTTGTGCATTCAATCAGATTTTATTAAACATATCAATGAATTTATAAGTGTGGTATTTACCTTCTTCATTTATTTCTTATGGGATAAATTTTCAGATTTCTGAAGAGTAACAAAAGTGGATACTGTAATAACTTGAATTGTATGTTGTAAGATGTTTTTTTTGTAGAGCCACCATTTCCTTACTGCTAGTGTTGTACATCACAAAACTGTACATGATGAAGGATAATAGTGTCCGTTTAAAGTTTAGAGTGGTCACTGCTTTCTACTGTAGGCATGGATCTACATTATAATGCAATCCATAGAGGCATGCCATCTGGCCAACTTTTTTGGGAATGTTTGTCTCCCCTTGCCTATTATTTTGCTTACAACAATGCTGTGTTTATATATCTAGGGAGTCTTTAGTAACTCCCTGGTTGAACTCCTCCTGTGCCTTGTTATTCTTTTCACCATTCTCTGTTCCAAGCAATCATGACCATTTCAGGTGTTATCAGAGGTACTCACAGATTAGAGGTCATGCATATTCATGATTCCCCTAACTCTTCTGTCAGTGCTGAATATAGAGCTCCTGGAGTGTCAGCCTGCTGAATGAATCATTCATATCGTTCTACTGTAATAAACTGCAGAACTGTTTGCAAGTGTCATAGTGTATATGTTATGAATGGAGAGTGTAATTTACATGCTGTGAATTCATTCAGCAAGGTAGTATCACATATGGAGGGTAACAAGTGTGGACATGAATTGAGCAACTGTAGATAAGGTAAGGAGCGAAGAGAGAAGGAGAGAGAGAGAGGAAGATGACATAGGACATCTATAATGTTAAAAAACAGAAAGTACTGTAAAAGCAGTGAGTATGATACTATTGGTGAATCAATTTACTAAGTTGATTTTGATTTGATTTTGAGGTGATTTAATATAATTTGTGAATAGCGTGGACCAGTCTAGTACACTAAATTTTGTGAAAGCAGTTTTGACGTTCATTGACTTGTTTACCAAGCATCCAGTTAAAATCCTATGGGTGAAACTTTACAGCAGCTGACACTTATCTTTTCATTTGTGTAGCAATTTTAGTTTCGTAACAAAATACCATTCAGTACCAGATTAACTATTCATCTGGGATATTAGTAACTGCACTCTAGAAAGATGTATACTACTACAGTAATGTTGAGCAATGGCACACACTAGTTCAAAATTGATTTTGTAATTATGGAAATGTTATCAAGATGCTGATGGGATACCGGAAAATGTATGACACTACTATTGATGTCTTTCTGTAATTTCATTTTTTCATATACAAACAAAATGGCATTAAGAAATTTAAAGATGAATATAATGCATAGGCCTACAGGATGGAGAAACTCAAATATTTAGCAAAGTTTAAGACATTTTCACCAAAAAGACTGTACACAGAATATAGACGAGAAGGAAATGAAAGGTAATGGATGTTGCTTTTGAAAGACTGTAGTAGAGGGGAAAAAAATGAGAAAGGTTCTTTAGACAAAGTGAGAGGACATCTACAAGTTTTGTACTTCAAGTCATGATTGGCTTTGTTTGACATCTTTAAAGGAGCCTAAGATTTTTTAGAGATTGTTTTTTCCTCCCATAGGAGTGAGAAACGTCGTCAGGGATTCCACCAAAAACTTAAAAAAGGGGGTAGGATTTATTACTGCTAAACGCCAAGTCCAAATTGATACTGTCCCTGACCAAAGTTACAAGTAGGTTCAGGGGAACGAAACCTTGCTTCAAGGCCCCTATAAGGTGCAATTTGAAGAGTTTTAAAGGCCATTTATTTATGAAAGTTCAAACATTGCTGTAAAAGTATCTTCTTCTTAAGTAAGAAACCAAGATATTAACAATTTTTTTATTTTTATGGAAATGAAAAGGGGGGCTTTTACCCTCCTTCTAGAAAGGGGGGGGGACAAATCCCCCTTTCCTCCCTTGATGGAAACCCTGACAGTCAACGACTAAAGCCTTCAAAGGCCTAAAATCTGGCCTCAGATCGAAAAAATTTTCCTCACTAAGTTGACTTTTAGTCCTCCAATTTCTTAAAAAGCATTTGTGTGATATATCCCCAGACGAAAGTACAGTAAGGTAGTTGCACACTGAGTGAATTGTTTTAGGCCATATCCACACAATACACTGTGTGAGTAATCGAGAACACAGCTGACTGCACAAGTCATTTAGTGACCAGAGGAAAGCTATTGTTTTGAATAAATGTCAAAGTGCAGTCATCATAACATGTTTATTACAATATTGTAGGGCCTTTCAAGGTCTGGTGACAAAATGACAGTGGGATGTTAGATGTAAAAAGCATTGTAAAAAACAGAAAGTAGCTACAATTCCTATTAAATCCAGCAAATATTAAAACCATTTCACGGGGTAACTTAGATTTTTCACTTACATCATGAATGTTAAGCTTAGTATTCAAATTTGTTATGTCAAAAGAGAAACTCACAAAAAATGTCTAATGTTATCCTTTTTTAACCATCATTTTAATGACAGTTGTCACATTGATATGTCCTAAGGGATATATTTTTTAGTTATATTTGTCTTCTTCATTCATTAGGCTGCCTAACTGCTTAAGCCGAAGGCACACGGAGGACAGAAAGGCGAAACACAAAACAGAAAACACGTTTTCGTGCTGACGTCCGTGTGCGCTGGACAAAAACCAAAATTAGCAATATCATACGAAACACATTTAGCTAAACACTTGTTTCGCGAATCAAGCAGTGCTTGTTTTGCAAAATGTTGTTTCATGAAAACACAAAAACTGTCGTCCGTGTGCGTTCGGCTTTAGCAAGTAATAAAAATATGACAAGTAAAGGGTTAATAAAGGAAATGCCAATCCACTGCCCATTGTTCATTTTGCATGGGCAGTGAGTTAGTTTAGAAATCGTCAGACATTGAAGAGATGTCTTTAAAGGAGTATAATTCCGATGCAAGATTTTTCTCTGTTCAACAACTAAGCAAAAACAGTTCTTTCTGGTCGCATATAACCATTATAACTTCGTAATAGGCCTGTCTCAACTTCACTACATACGGTATTATTGTGACTTGTTACTCCCGGCATTGTTTACTTATTATGTAGCTTGCAAGGGGGAGGGGGGGATTCTGTAGGGCATGCAGAGTATATCAGTGAGCAGAGCCTGGTTAAGTTGCATATGATTGGTATGGTGCTAAAAAGGACAGGCAAAAATGTGTTGACCTTAAAAGGCCTATAGACACGTAAATGTGATACTTGCCTATTGGTGTAAAAAGCATTAAAAGTGATAAAAGTAGCCACAATTCCCATTAAAATCCATCAAAAATTGACCATTGTACAAGACAATTTCTGTTTTTCACCTTCATCATGAAGAAACATATGAGCTACTTATGCAAATTTGTGACGTACAGAAAGGGACCTGTCAACTGGGTGTAATGTTATCCTTTGTCAGTTTAGCCTTCTTTCCAAGGACAGCTGTAATTTTGGGATGCCCCTAGGGGTAATTTTGGAAGTAGCTATTTAGTTCTTTGAGAATATCCACATTAAATGCCTAACTAGAAACTAGCTATTAAGTAATTAACAGATAATTTATAAAGGAATAACAAAAGAAATACAGACACTGTGCA
>WURT03650081.1:0-19119 GCA_009936505.3 Holothuria glaberrima
ATATCATTATCACAACACGCCACGCAAGTAGCATCATCAGCATACTGAAGAAGCTTTACTTTCTTATTTCCACACCCGGAAGAACAAAACCCCGAATACTGTCGTTTTCATTTATGAAACAGGCAATAGGCTCAATACACAATACATAAAGAAGGGGAGATAGCGGTCAGCCTTGTCTCACTCCACGATAAATGCGAACAACCTCAGAGAGAAACCCATTAACTAAAATACGACTGTGGATATTACTGTATAAAATGGTGATCCATTGAATGAATTTGTCACCAAAATTAAGCTCAAGTTAATCAGAACTTTGTGAAAAAATGTCCAGTTCACCTTGTCAAACGCTTTTTGCTGATCAATGGAAACTAAGGCACATGGATTCGCTTTAACTTGAGAAATATTAATTAAATTCCTGATCAAATATAGATTACTGTGAATAGATCTGCCAGGGACCGCACAAGTTTGAAAATCATTCACGATGGAGGGAAGAACCTTAGAAAGTCTAACCTGTAAAATTTTGGAAAGAATTTTGAAATCACAATTTAGTAAGGTTATAGGACGCCAGTTAGACGGGTCCTCCTTATCGCCACCTTTCGGAAGCAACGTAATAATACCAGTACGTTGGGAGGAGGACAAAGCCCCACTGTCATAAATTTCATCAAAAACATCAAGAAGATCTTTGCCAACAATATCAAAAAACGTGCGATAAAATTCATAAGTAAGAACATCACTCCCTGGCGACTTGTTCTTATCTGATAAAGATACTACATTCCAAACATCATCCAAAGTGATAGGTTGCTTTAAACTTTGTTTCTCTTCCTTATCTAGCTTTTTGTGTAAGCTATTGATAAACATCTCTTGAGCCTTTTCGTTTAAGGAGGCTTGATCGGGGTAAAGATCGGTGTAGAAATCCTGAAAAATTTTCAAAATATCCTCAGTCTTGTCACGCACTATACCATTTTGGTCACGAACTGACTGGATGCCATTCGTCTCGCATGATCATGTTCCATCTTAAAGAAACAGGCAGACTGCTTTTCCCCATCATCCAAATACTTAACCCTTGAGCGGTTACATGCACGTTTAATGTCATCATTAACAATACGTTCAATTTCTTCGATTAAAAATTGCTTGCAAACACCGATCTTGAAGATCCTTTGCATGAGCTCTCTTCATACGAGCTACCTTTACACTATGACGAATGGCAAGATATTCTCCCACCACTCTAATTTAGAATAAAAACCATCTTTCAAAGTGGACCACAACTGGTAATACATACTTAAGTCCGGACAAAACTTATCATTTAGCGAAATATTGTATTTCCAATAACCCTTGCCCTTACACTTAGGAGTACATGGCAGTTGAAATTCAACAATAACTGGATTGTGATCACTGCAGGGAAATGAAGCGCAAGTGGCTTTAGTTATCTTGAATTCCCTAGGGAGATCAATCCTGTCAATCCTAGAACTTCTGTTCAAGCATGGAAGTACTACCTCGGACCGAGGTAGAAAACACTTCCATGGTTCAAGCAAGACCAAGTATGACCAGGTGTAGACGGGTGCACACAGTAGACCAGTCTACAAGCAGATAATCAGATACAAACTGGTTCAACTCAGTAGACCCAACAAAAGCAGAGGTGTTTTGGCTTGTGCTACACCGGTCAATTCTATTAGTAATACAATTAAAATCTCCTCCCAGAACAACAGGGCTGCTCCCTCTTGTATAAACATAAATATTTTCAATGAACTTCGTCGTCTCCGCCGGAGAATAAGGGACATGAACGTTACACAGCTTTAAAGGAGAACCGTCAATAGAACAACACAACGAGATGCAACGACCAACATTATCATGTTTAACCTGGGAGACCTTGAAGTCTACTGCTGAAAATAACGGCAGCGCCGCCTGAGTGGTTAGACAGGCTAGGCGAATAGAATACCCGCCCGCCCCATTGCTTCTTAAAAAAGGAAAAATCTTCTGGTGTAGAAAGAAAGAACTCTTGTAAAAAGATAATATCAGCATTTACAATTGACCTCCGGGCTGTTAGTGCGGACGCTCTAACCCCTAAGTCATGAAGCCACGATGGTTAAGCCCTTGTTCAAATACCATTTGACAAACTCGCAATTCACCTCCTGAGCAGACACCTTTTTTGGAACAGCATTAGTTCTCTTTTGAGATCACAAATGATGTAATCCAGCTGAACACACACACACACACACACACACACACATATATATATATACATGTATTAAGATTGATAGATGCCCTACAACGATCGTGTCTAATCCTTATTACATAGGCACGCGAGGCCTTTGTCAAAGTTGTAAATAGTTGACAATGCGTAGCAATTATTACCAATGAATAAACGAAAATTCACATTTACATTAGGTAGAGTGACTGTCGAAATAACTTCTTAAACTTTACCGTACACAGGCAAGTACATGGGGGGGGGGTACTTTCCACCCTGACGCTCAGTCGAATTAGGACTGGGCAAATTTGAGAGAAACTGGGGGGAACATTCAGGTCGTCGCCTAGAATTTTGCAAAATCCTGTGCCCGCCACTGACTGCACACAAGAAGGCCTATCATAACTTTCAACTTTGAGTGTCGAAAAAGTGATTCACAGCAACTCTTGTAAGCACCGTTATTACGCTAATGACTTGTATCTCAAACCATGATGAAAACTTTTGCAATAATCCGAAATGACTTTTTGGTCGTGTTATTATTGATATGGACTATCACAAGCATAAAGCCAATATTAATTGTATTTCCTGCACGTGGGTGTACCTGAAATAACAATCTGGCGTATTGCATACACATCAATGCATCATTACATGACTGAATAACCATGTTCTTCTCGTAATGGATTAGGTTAACCCAAATTTCCATCTGAAAAATCGTTATTGTGAAGAATAATATGACAAAGAGATAAATGAAGGGGAAGGACTCGCTGAACAGGATTCATAATATCTAAACGTTCCTCTCCAACCTTACTCACATATGCAACGAGTATGTACTTTTATGTACACGCAAAATTACATGCTTGAAAGAATGCTGTAATTTGCATGTGGTTGAAAGTAAAACCGGATCAAAAGCAAAGTAGGATTACATTTTGTTTAGACTTAGCTGAAATCTCTATTCTCAACCTTTTGTCTAAGATCCTTAGAAGCATCTGCCCGTCTTTTCTGCCATCGGACTTTGTCCTCGGCCTCAGGCTTGCCGGCCTTATGTTTTTCGGGTGGGATTGAGCCCATAAGTGCTAGATCTGATGTAAAAATCACAGGGGTGGTCATTACGTATGGTTTAGAACTTGACCAATCAATTAAGAGTGGTCAGCTGTTCATGTCCTAGTATTTGGTATGATTGCACAGTTGAGATAAAACAGTGAGATCGAAGAGGCAATTGATTTGCACAAGCCTTTCCCACAAAAGTGCATTTCAGAGTTCTTTGCATTTTGAAACGGCTTAAGGCGATGGGCTTGGTGACATAATATACCCCTCCTATACGATAGAATGATGGGGTGCAAAACTAGTTTTTTTAAGAGCAAAAATAGCTTTCAATTTGTGAAAGATGAACTTAACCTTAGCATTCGTGTTAAATATCCATTTACTTGCAAAGTAGAGTTCTTGAGATAGTAGCAAATAAAATTACTTCGTGAACTAAAGTGAGCTTGTGACCTAAAGGGAGCTTTGAGCGAGCAAAAGTTATAGTATCTCCCCACACTAATAAGCAAAGTTTTGTTTTTCTTTTGAACAGAAAAGTGATGAAGATATGATTTTTCCTATGGGGAATTTGAAGTTTGTACAATTACCATTCACATTACGATAATATGAGATTATGGAGGAGAAAATTGCTTGTAAAACTGAAGACAAACAAAAGAGAGCTCATGAATGTCACATGTGCTTGCTTCAAGATCACTTGGAGTTGAAAATGTGACAAGTTCAACAGCTAATATCTCTAAAACCGCACACTGGATTTCAATGCAAATTTCACTAAAATTCGGAGAATATATATACTTCTAGCATACTGAAACTCGTTCCGACCCTAACCCTTTTTAACAAAGTCAAATACATTTTGCAAGTTTGTATCCTCTAAATTTCGCAACTCTATAGCGGTAGTTTCATGTTTTTGCATTCATGATAAACAGTTTGCAGGAATTTTCATTACAAAACTATGTAAATTCAAAGCCTTGTTATACAGCCATTGATGATTTTTTCTGTCGAACCCAAAAAAATTGATTTTGTCTATTTATTGCAATCATTGGGCTTAACTTATTAATCAAATCAGACATAGGGATCTGCTGAAATAGCATACATTAGCAAAACATCGGATGGGCTAAGGGACAGCTGTTATCACCAACATTGTAATTCGGTGTTACAATATTACGAATTTTCTTACAAATATCGCTTTTCTATGCTGGAAAAGGGACTGATTTTTTTCTGCAAGTCATTTGCTTTCAATTCCGTTTTTTCCAGTATCATACATTAGAAGCGTGAAAAGTCATGGTTTACAACTTAGCACCAAATAGTGATCGAAGTCTTCATTTTAGAAACCTTGCCCAACTCTTATTGACGACGTGTAAACATTGTATAGAACGTGCATCGGTGGATGATCAAAAGAATGCAAATAAATTGGAATCGGATCGGAAATTGGTCGATTTCGTGAAATTTTGTGAAAATATCGGACGGCAGAATAGCCGATGTAGGCCTCTTTGGTTTGAACCCTGACTACAATATCACAAGCTTTGTTATCGGCTATACTGTCCACACTTCTGTCACGCTGTCACGTACAAACCAGTTGATGACAAAATGGATAAATTGCTTGGTGAGAACAAAGTTATGATTTAGGGAAGATAAGCGCCAGTGAGGTACATATACAGCTAAGTGAAATACCGTAGCCTGCGCAATGGGTACCTGAAGTCTGCTCCACAGGGTTAGATCATTCGTAACGATGCATCTGTTAATAATTCAGGCCTTGAAGGGCAGTTGTTTTAGGACGATAAGCGAACACGTATATGGAAGAAGCCTATGGTTTATAGATTACATCTTTACTTCGGTGGCTAATCGACTCAAGAATTTATGTCAAATCTGGTCCCTTTTGGAAGGCCATGCACTTCAGCTGTTAGTAAAATTTTGTAAGCTCCGTGAGGTAGGAAAATTTGTGATTGATTCTGATAAAGATAATTTATATGAGGCTGCCAGAGGGAGGAACACATAGGTGACTTTAATACTGGCAACATTTTAAAGAATTAAAGGGAATATGACTGCTCAGTAGTAATGCATGCCGAATATTCAGAACTTGATCGAGAGCCGACTCGCATGTCATAACATGAAGACGCACAGTTTGCGATGAGTCTTTCAAATCAGCTCACAATCTTCCTTGGGAACAAAGGAATTTGTGACTTCACGCAAAGTTCAGCATATGCAATATTGTTGAAATCTGGTCCGAAGATATGCAATCTGTATGGCATGAAACAAAATAAGGTAAATGTGACAAACATTAAAAGCAATAGGCAGTCGCCGCAAAATTTGCTTTGAAAAATCAGCAAACTCTTGAAAGTCTCTTGTTGCATTACAGTTAAGACGCTTTGAACATTACTATTACCAAAAATAGGTGAGGCAAGGATAAAGTCTCCTTGGATTTCACAATTCACTGAAAAAACTCTCATATGATCAAAATTGGCCATTCATGAACTAGAGTGTCAGGGCATACCAACTATGACTGGGGTGACTGCATTTTCCCTTTAAAGTCAGCTGCAGATTTCGTTAACAGGAAAGATCCGTAATAGTGATGAAATTTACTGGTCTAAATTAACGCCACTTGAAGAAATCTGATAGTTATGGGTAAAGAAATACATTTTTCCTTTTCGACAGACAGATGGGTGTTATATTCTTCATTAAACGTCACAGAATCCTGGCACTAAATATTGTGTGTGCTGATGAAAACACACTACATTTTCGAGCTGAATGTATTAGACTCTTGGATCACCCTAAAATGAAAACCACGCAATTTCTCTTGAACTACTTTTTTCATTGAACAGACGCTTTAAAGAGTGGTAATTCAGCCAGTGTTTAGGGCACTTCACTTGAGGTAATCATTCACTTGAGGTAATCATTGACTTAAGGGCGTGCAGACCTTTGTAACTTCGATACAGATGAAACTAATTAGGATAAATGGAACTTGACATTGGCAGTTCGTACAGAGTTCTCTTAATGTCAAGGGCATTAATGTCGGTGCAAGGAGTGCAATATAAGTTGTCGATTCAATGTTTCTACTTCCGTCCAAACAATAAATCAAACGGATAAAGCAGTCGTGTAGCCTTGTTTGACACAGATTTCAAATTTCCCTTATTTCCTTTGCCTTCCTCGGCTCATCAGAAATGTTGTATTTAAAAGGTAAACTTAGGCCCCCTGTAGCGTAGATTAAGCAATTCAGTAGCAGAAAAAGTGTCAAATGGTTTATTATCAGGAAATACGAATTCAAGTTCGGGCGACTTTTTTGCTATTTACACTCTATGTTTGTAATAATAGCTAACAACAATAAGCATGACATTTACATCTTAGATCAGCATAAACAAAGTGGAGTTTACTGGCTCATCGGATACCCTGAGCTATTGCTATCAAACATGGCTGCCAAATGTCTATCATTTTTAAACTAAGTATTCAAATGATGGCATTTTGCTTATTCTACACCTTACTAATTTGACTGAAACTTGCTCAATATGTTGTCGGAGAAAGGGTTTTAATGATCCATTATGTTTGGTAAATCTAATCGTCATTTGAAGTCAAGAGAGTCCTTCTCTTGAAATCTTAAATGACTTGATTCTTTCTGTCGTTTTGCTTTACTAAATAAGCTGAAAGTTTGTAGATTGCTAGACTGAATACTGTTGAACCAAAGTCGTATTTCGAAAAAATGGTTTCACCTGAGAGTCTACCACTTTGACTTTTAATTTGTAGTGTTTTAGGACCCCAGGTGAAATATTGGGCTCATACCACAGCAGTGATTGCGCGTATATAACTACTTAATTGCCATGTACCGTGAGCTAGCAGAGTGTTTGTATGATAAACCAGGGAGTCGAAACTCCCTGGATTAACCAGGAAGCCAGACAGTTGGTATGAGGAGTAGACATGAATGCAATTGCTGCTGAAAAAGATCATGAAACATACTGAATGAATTTTTTTCGAACTTTCCGTAATCAGCAACTTGAGAGAATGAGAAAATTTACAAAATAGCGTTTACAACGATCTCTGTGGATACTACACTTTTACATGAATCCTTAGGTTGGACGTGTTGGTCAGCACGATGAAGTAGTATCAGATTTGCAATGAAGGTTACGGGTTTGAGATTTTGACGTTTTTCGTCGAAATACCTCTTGAAATAGTGGAACTGCCAAGACAAGCAGCAAGGCTAGACATTCTTGAAAGTTAGTGATACTTCTCACTTCACCCTTCCGGGGGCAAAGGTCAATTGTAACGACATTCGCAGTTATAAATAGTCGGCATACGTGTATTGCAAAAATAAATTTCTTGGGTAATTTCTGATTTTCTAAAAATACCATTCCCGACAAAATCTTCGTCAGAGGGAAGGAGAAGGATAGTGTTTCAATGTAGTTAGCTGCTTAGTAATCGAGAAAATGTTCTCAACTTTAATATTGCACAACGTCAACACCCGTAGCCAGACAAGGTACTGAAGGGGGCGAAATGGCTTTCAGGGAACGAAAATTGTTCAGGGGTCAAATGTGTTAAAATATACTAAGTTAATGGCAACTTAAAACTTTCCTACGGGGCAAAAAATTTTTCAGGAAGCTTCGCCCCCCCCCCCTTGGCAACGGGCCAGCACAACGTGTACCATCGAGAACAAGTCAAGGTGTCCAAACTATTTCAACGTTGTATCATATTTTACAAAGAAAACCAGAAATTAGTCACACTTCAATACACAAAATCCTAAATTTGAAAATTTAAACTTAGCTGAGCTCCAGAAACGTAACTGCTTTTGTGATTTCAAATCAGCCTAAGCAGCTAGCATTTGAGTCATTTTTGTGAAAGTCAAGAAACTGCCAAAGGTATTGCTTTAACATTCAAGCAGACTAAATTTAGCAGACTAAATTAAACACAAGTATCTGGAATATGAATTAACTTTGCTTGTGTCAGTCTCAATTAAAAGTTTCCTCAAAATAATGTAAGGTTGAATAATAAAGGGTACGAAAATATTGCCCTGATATTCCTCTGTATTATGACCATCAACCTCTCTGGTATCAGTACCTTTGTACAGAGACATTTTACATAAACACAAGCATGGAGACACCATGCCTAGCCTACAATGCGCTAAACAATAAATCCATTTTGATGCAGAAACCAACACGCATCAACGACAACAACATAAAACTACAAACGACAGTTCACCAGTGTACGCCTCAAATCAATTTTCAAGAACTTCACGTCACAAATTACCACTTGACGTACAGAAAGAGCAAATAGAATTGCGTGGTGGTTTCAAAATAAAATTAAAGGAAAGTTTGCCGTTTTAGAGGAAGACACACTTTCCAACGTCGCCTGGCTGCCTCAGGATGAACCCATAAATCAACCTGTCAAATCTCTTGTTTTGTAATTAATATTTGACAAATGAATTAAGATTATGGGTACGCTTCATGCATGGTTCCATGAATTTTCGTTTTATGATTATTCTGTACAAAATCATATCCGATAAAATCAGTATTGCATGTCGAGAGGAACTGATCGTTAAAGGGAAAAGTATACCATCTTTTATTGCATCATCTTTATCTTATGAAGGCACATCTGTGCAGGCTCCTACTCAAACGTTTATCAAAGAATGCCGAAATGCAGTTTGACGGTAGTAAGTTAGGTGCTGACATCTCGCCAGGTGTAACTCCTTTTGAGGAAGATGAATTTGTATGCAAATTATAGACAAGGTTGTCAGAAGTGAGGTTCTGTGTGACATGAACATTGATCACTTTTGTCGTATTTTCTCTTATCGTGACGTTGAATATCCGATATGGAATGATGGAATCTGATGTCATGTGATATGATATGATGTGATGAGGTGTAATGTGATCTAATGTGAATCTATGTTCGGTGTTGTGTAGTGCGGTAAGGTGCGGTGGTTCGCCACGCGGTGCTGGCGGTGTTGTGCCTTTGTGGTGCTGTGCTGTGCGGTGCTGCGCGGTGCTGTTCGAGTTGGTGTGTAATTTTGTATGATGTCGTATGATATAATTTTGCGGACGCAAGCTATGCAGCCAGCAAATCTGCATAAAATACATAGGTGTAGGTTTGCACTGAACAGTAGGATAATAGTGAATGTACGGTGATATTGAGAGCATGTGACATATCGTCTAAGTAAACCACCACAAGCTGCACAAATCGCCCATTCCTATTGTATGTTGAAACCAAACTTAAGCTGTTCATAAATTCCTGTCGTTTACTTAAATGTTAGCAATTACACCTTTTCACCCTTTCGAGATAAAACAAAAACATTAACTCCTTATATTGCTCGGTAGTACCACTTTTCACATATAAGTCATAATCCGTAGTAAATCCTCTCCTGGAATGCAAACATAACCTAAATGAGTCTTACAGCTTCTCCGCTGACATTTTTAATCTTGTCACTCCCTACCAGTTTAAAGTTTTTATGCAGGAGTTTCACTTCTAGAAAAAATCAGGGGTGTATCCAGGAATTTTCAGAGAGGGGTGCAAGGTGTTATTGATGGCTGTCCTGGGGGTTCTAAAGGTTGACCCCTCCCAGTTGGAAAATTTTTGCTTTTGGAAGAGGACTGAGATGCAAAATGGTGCTATATTTGACACATTTTGAAGCATTTTCTTTTTTTTTTTCCCTCAACTTTTTTCACTCACGACGGCCAATGGGGGGAGGGCGCCTGTTGCGCCTCTCTGGATCCGTCACTGAAAAGGATAAAAACAACATAAAGAAATACTAAAAGAAGTGCATACTGTCATAGGCCTTTATTTCAGTTTTAATTACATGGTTAACTACTCTCGTTTTATCGAGACAACCCCTTCATTTTGTGTTTGTTTGTTTTTTCTTTGACCGCTCACACAAATAAAATGTCCCCTTCAAGCAAATTGATTCGAAGTATAGTGCCCCTATATCTGATTTCCTGAAACCTGCCTGAACCAAAAATGTTGAAGTCTTTGAATGAATACAAGGTGAAGCCCACATAGCTTTGAAACAAAAGTGAAGTAAATGCATTATTTTTAAAGCCATTAGGTGTCATCATGTAAATATAGTGATAAGTTTCAATAACTTGCGTATTCACAGCGCATATTGAGATTTTAAGCCTCTCTGTCAAATGACATTGACAATAAAAAAAAAAAGAAATTATAGAATTAGTTTCCAGTTGACAAGTAATAACTGTAGCTTGCAGCTTTGACACTGTTTATTAAACTGATATATACAACTTCATCATTATATGCATTAGTACTCACAAACATACACCAAACTACTATCGCACATATGGCAGTATGGTGCGAATTTTATGTGAAGGAAAATGTTACTTTTGAAAGGCTCATCTTATCTGATTCAGGGAAAATTAATGTTTTTGGAGTTGAAGGTTGACATGTGCTGTTAGGACTGTTTTCAGAACAATTTTAGGAACGATTTTTCTGCAGGAAATATGCAATTGCTATGTTGTATTGCAAGCTTTGTGATGTCTTCATGTAGCATTGTAGCCAGCAACACATGGCTGTATATGCTACACATATATGCTTGTTATTAAAAAAAGACCAGTAGAATATGTTATGTTGTTAATAATACTGTGTTGACTGCGCTGAAAAGCTGATTTTTTTTCAACCTAGCGATTCTATTGTGTAAGGTTGATATATCATGTCACCAAAATGCAAGGGCCTCTGAAGCAGGGTGTAGAAACCGAAGACACCGGGTAGTACGTGCCCCACACTTTTCTGAAAATGGTAAAATGTGCCCCTTTTGAAAATGAAAATGTATAATAGGCTACATACATATCCGTGACTTTGAAGAGTACCGTACCCACTTTTTGACATGTTGTTACTCCCCTGGCTCTCAATGTCCGAAGATGTTTTTTGTCATCCAATCGCGTCGAGAGCTCACTGTCTGAACAAACTGTGCACCTATAGGCAAAACTGGGGAAGTAATAGATTACCAGCAGGGAGGCCCATTCATCATGATTTTATAAAAGTGAGATATTATTGCGAAGTACTAATAGACTTGCAGAGGGAGCACACATTCCTCACAGTGTATGTGAGTACAAAACTTAGAGTACAGGTAAAAAATCATGAGTACGAGAAGGGATACTCGATGTTAAAATTCTCTTAGTACGCGCACGAGTACAAATCTACACTTACGAGTAAGAACTCGAATACTACAAGTCTGTAGCAGGATCATTGGCATAAGTGACTAAAGAAGGGTCCGCTCTATAGTCCCCCGTCTCATTGGTCCCCCATCTCATTGGTCCCCCATTCAGCTTGATTCGTCTCATTATTCCCCTGCCTCATTAGTCCCGCCTTTCATTATTCCGTCTCATTAGTCCCCCGTGTCATTAGTCCCCTCCCTCTTCTCATTGGGGTTAGGGGTTAGGGTTAGGGTTAGGTTTATAGGATTAGGGTTAGAGTTAGGGTAAGGTTAGATGGTTAGGGTTATGACATGGGGGACCAATAAGACGGGGGAACAATGAGATGGGAGACCAATGAGACGGGGACTATAGACATTATGCCGCCAAAGATTTGTTTGCGACACATGCGACACATATCGTACTTAAATGATTACTAGCATAGTTAATATGTGTATATTAACTATGCTATAAGTGAACGTGATTATCTTGTCTATAAGGGTGTTGTTTCAATTGCTGCCTATATTGAAAAGCTACATCAAATTTGAACTGATATTTTTAAATAGCCTTTAGTTTGGTTTAATGTTTAGCATTAAAGACACTCCACAAATAGTATGCGTACATTCAGGCTTTGCAACACGATATCATTCCAGCGGTGTCATTCATATTTGAACTCCGGTCTTTCAACGTTTTATAAGGTCAATGAACATCACAGGACATTGCTTCGGGGAAACAACAAATAATTTACAAAATTGAAACCATCTTTACGATCGAATTAGATTTATTACTTGTCTTACTGTCGAAGGAGGCGATCGAGAATAATTTCGGCATTTCGTTATGTTCGGTACGTCCGTTCGGTCAACAATCTCGATTTCAAATCATTTACGGTTACAGACAATGTTATTTGTTGCGTCACACCATGAACACACCGCTGGCCACACAGCGCAGAGGCTACGTATTCTCATAATCGTAACTAAGGACTTTCGGTAGGTTCAATTGTGTACCCGTTATACTGAAATATGAATTTACGCAAGTTATCTCTCCAGCTGCTCTTTGCCACTACATTATATACTCTTATTCAAGTAAATCTGATACAGAAGTATCGTTTTGCAATATTTTTCCAACTTATTTTCTATGTCTCATACAAGCCTTCCTTCCTCGCATTGTGTAAGCTGTGTCATACTCTTATTGACATTAAATTATCCCTTCTGGAAAACAATAATCCGCAAACCGCAATCCTTCCGAGATGTTACGCTAGGTGCCACCGAAATTGTAAATCTGGTGGGCGTTACGGATAGGTTACAGGCCAACAGTCTCCTAGCCATCGGGGCGAACGTTACGCTTGCTTTGAAAAAATGTCACGTTTTCTTAATTTGTGACTCTATCATTACACTGTTTTTGTAAGTGTACCTATCATTTTGTGTGACTTCTTGCCCTTGCCAACTGCAATCGTCAGATAATGTGGTTGGTGATTAAACCGATTGAAAAAAGGCGGTGGTATTTTAAAGTAAGGGCAAGTAGGGTTTGACATCGGTCCCCGTACACCCTCCACCCCTGGAAATTTCCCATCAGCCTAGGGAAATTCTCTCGCTGACAGTTCCCACCCATATATTGAAATTACAAAAATACCATAACTTTCTCCAGTAGATAGTTCTTCGTCATAGAATACAAAACCGCAAAGCAAATTAATGGCAGTCAAATGAATCCATTCATATTATTAAGATTCATATTGAATCGTGTACTATCAACGCAAACTCCACAAGTCTCATCGGCTTCAACGCCACACAACAGCTGCCGAAATTCTTTAATTTAGGGAAACTGTTTGAAAATTGTCGGAACTAACTCCCGTCAGGCTATCTTTGCATGCCAGTCCTGTGTTACGTTCGGTCTAGCACTTCAATTCCAGTTGGCGTTGTTAGATAATATTGTACCTATAGTACATACTGGTACCTGTGCTTCATCTCAGCTCTGGTTGATAATTACCGCCTGCCAAACAGAAGCTTCATATTAACGCTGACACACCTCGCAGTAGCTCTTTGGGCACTCAGTCGTTGTCGATAGGGCAGATGTTTTCTGTTAAACTAAGCTATAAGAAATTTGATTGCAAATCCAAAGTGCAAGATCTAATATTCCAAAATAAGAAGTAGATAAGCAGAAAAATCATGAAACGGTATTTTTTTATTAGATCATATGATGGCGACATTGTTACGACGATGTCATTCGCTCAGTTCCTAGACGCAAGAAGTAAATTATTAACAGTTATTCTCGAAAAGAACTTTTAAACCCGACGGCTGTCTACTAAATAAAGAAAACAAAGATGGCAACCATAATTAAGAAGCTACAAGTTTACTTAATATTTCGGGAATTGGCAATGCGACTGATAGCAAGACTAATAAAAGCTGTACAAGTGCTGTATTTCATATGCAACCCCAACTCACGCATCTTAATAGACCGGTCTAAAAAGACTAGTTTACATTTAATGTCAGCAACATTTAAGTTTCATCTCCGCTAATACTGAAGCGTGGTTACAAATACATTCGATACTTATCATGGTAAATTGAACTCTCTTGTGCCTAAGGAAATGGCTTTAAAAAGGCTGCAGCAATGGTTTTTACCAGCACTTTAACGAAGACGAAACTCAGAACTAAATATTGCCTTCATTTACTGCTTAGATTGAGCCAACATATTATGAGTTGCTGACACACTAAAACTATTTCAAATCATAATTGAAAAGTTCTTATATCAATCGGTCGATCACGTGACAGATTATCTCTCCCATAACGTAGCGTATCGCTAATTAAAGGGAATGCCCTTTAAAGGTGTTTTCCTAAGAATTTAACACCCTATCTTTTTGGGGGGTGGGGAAGGCACAGTTAAAACTATGTTGCTGTGAAGTGTAGTTTAGGGACGTTTTACATACGCAAAATGGCGTTTTGAATGAAGTGAAAAGGTAGAAAGCACCATTCTATTATACAAGCTCTCCAAGCTGAAAGTACCAATGGTAATGGTACACAAAATTTGAAATAAGTTTGAAAGACCTACTCTAGCTTTTTATGAGCGGGGTAGAAGAGTTGCTTGTACCTGAATTGAAGGCTTTGAAAACAAAAAAACTTAATTTGATATAAATTGTTGAGTTGCTGCCACCCGACGTGAAGTTGTAATTCATGAGCCATAGGCTTCCTCCACGTTCGTGGTCTCCTAGCGTCGTAAAAACTGCCCTTCAAGGCCGCTGAATCGGGAACTTGTGCAAGTACCCAAAGGCCAACGAACTGACCAAATTTAGTTTCAGCCAATGGAGAAATAATTAGAGGTGCGCTATACCTTAACAACAGGATGACCCATATTAGATTGTAGGCTATGCGTAAAAACTCTTTTAATGAAAGTTCATCTGTTTTACAGTGAGCTTGATTTGTATTTCTACAGGTGAATCGTGCAATTCCTTTTAAATACATCCATTATTGGCCTATTCATTACTACTATGATGTGGTTGCTTATTTCTTTGTCTGATGTTGATTTTGGTTGCTATGTATGTTACGTTTGTTTCCCTTTCTTTCGAAGTGATCACTAGCTTCGGTAAACACTTTATAATTTCACAATGACCGACATATGTATGTCCACTTTGTGAGTGCAATAGAACTTCGTTATCTCCTTCAAACATATGCGGTATTTTGAACTGACTTGTAAGCATTATTATATCCGTCTTTGGATAGTCTACAGTACATATGTACCACGTAACAAATTCTTTACCTTTTCGTGTTTATAATCGATAAAATCTACACTAACGTTGTAAAGGCCGTTAGAGGGCTTTGGAAAGTGTGCTTTCAAACTTGGGGGAAAATAAATGAAAATATATATTGCAGTGAATAAAGAAAGAGGCCACAAAGGCCTAATGAAGTTTAAATTGATACATTTTTTTGCTGGTTTAGTAGTTATGTACTTCACAGGCCAGAAGACATCTTTAAGCCAAGTTCAAGTAGTGGTTACTTATAACCCATGTATAAGATAGGTCTAAGTGGAATTGACTGATTGAAGACAAAATATCAATGTGTCAGAATTACACTCCTTTTGTATCAATTTCAAAGCTCTTATACCGCTCTTTACTCACAAAAAATGTATTTGCTACGAACACCATCTATTTGCAGATGCTATTGGTCAGTATATCGTGATTAAATGTAGAAACATCAAAGTCAATAAAGAAAAACATGCCTATTAATTATTTGATGATTTAATTTACAAAATGTTGAACCGAGGGGAATGTGCTATGCAAACTCAGCAAAAGCATCATGGCAATATCTTTAATCCGAACAAATAAGTGGTACTATCGAAAGGCAGTTTATCCATGGCAGTTTTGTACTAAAGTCATCTGTCGAACAAGAAATCTTCAGAACATATGGTCATTACTGTTAGTACATCCTCTTTAAGTGTAAGAATATCGTACTGTCTTTTTAACCCAGAACATGGGAATATCGTTGGTGCTCAATATTTCTAACGTCCAGCAGATACAAGGAGTAACAGTTCACCGGAGTTTAAAATTTCCCTTGTCTGCATTCATACAGCTATAACTCAACGCAACATTTGTGTTTGAAGTGCCCAACTTGGTCTTTAAACATACCCGAACTAGTTACAATTTTACGGGCAATTTGTCTTCTATATGATAGTGTTTTTCACCAATGGCAATCCATTAGGGCATCAACTATCCTCTGCGTTAGGGTGGTAATGGTTATGAAGACTCCTAAATGGGTCTACGGTAGAACTTCAAATGGTATCGAGCATATTACGATATCACTAAACCATCCTTCATAGTGAATTATGATCAAAACTGTTGTTAATGACCTGCAAAATGTTACAAACACCCAGATGTTAGGAAATGCCATCCTATAGTGGTAAATCAGTAGAATTATTGCCATTTTTGCCACTTGTTGGTATAAAAAACCCTCCTTTAAAAAGAAATTAGGTAGATTACACTGCATTCGTCCTCCGATGCACCCAGGCTAGCTAACATGATGAGATGACCAGTATTTAGTTGCATTTAAGGTATGGATTGAAAATGTTAAAGTTTAATTTGTCTGTTCGCTGATTCCCCCCGTGAATCTTCAATTCCTCTCTATTTTACTTTCCTCGATAATTACGTTAGTTAATATCAGTTCATTATCTCACCTAGTACTCTTCTCTGTTTCTGCATCGTAGTTCAAAAACCACCATTCCTCATGTTTTTATAACAAGAAACAAGCAGTGGCTAGACTATCTCAACGGATGGAGGAGGGGATTCAAAAACGGAAACGGTGTATTTTATACCTACAGCTTTCTAGTTAGGGAGACGAGGGGCGAGACTTTACGTACGAGAGGGGAAGGGATTACAACCTGTATGCATTCCTTTGCTATTCTTCTGTTACTAAGGGAAATAGTCTGCGTATGCTGAAGACTTTAGGTATCTTCTCACGTTGGCCAGGCTAAACGTTTCACGATTTTTGTACTCATTTTGCACTGGTTTTTAATTTTTCAGTTAAGGTTCCTTATGTTCGTTTACCCAACGGGTCCCGGTTTTATTTTCTCAAGGGAGGGTCTCTAAATAATAGAATACAACAAATTGTCATACCGTAAAGATGAACATTTAGCTTAAGATGCTCTTCATACTACAGTATAATAGCTCAAAAAAATCAATGACATGTTCAGTAATTACACCATATTAACTAAATTGCTTTGGAGATCCTTGTCCAAAGTGAGCTTTACATTTCAGAGTCGCCGCGTGTCTGACTTCATCTTCATAAATAGGCCCTGTCAAGGTTTAACTATTCTGGACTTATTAAGGAAATTTGGACTAACCAAACGTTATCTTAGGTTATCTTAAATCAAGACAACACTTAACCCCTAAAAAGTCAAGTCAGATAGAAAGTTTAAGTATATTTCAATCGGGATGATGCTATCATTGGGGGCAGAAGGCTATTGCCCCAGGGTTGGGGGAGCCCCACCCCCTTGAAGAATTTTCCAGATTTTACCGGGGTAGTCTTATTGGGGTCGATTTAGTATGAAGACCCTATCGGTGACCGGTAATCCCGACGTCTTACCTGATTGTGCTCTCATTACGGTTTCTTAAAATACAAACCTAAACTTTTTGGTGAACTTTACGCGCTGTAGAGTTTTGACTGTTTCATTTTCATTTATATTCCTGCTTTATGTAGTTAAAGGGTACATTTCCTTTCTCCCTTGCTAAGTAATCTTAAGATTTATGTAAAAATCTGGACTATTATCCTATCTAGCCTTATAGCCCTGCCTAGTTGTTCTCTTATGTTTGTCGAGCGGAAGGGTAAGCAGCTCGAGAATGGATATTGAAGTATTTCGTCGGGCAGCTGGAAACATGGCCGCCTACTAAGAAGCTCGGACCACATCGCTCAGCCAAAATGTTTGATTTTATCGGGTTCCGAGAGCTCTCTTTTTCTTTAAAAGGTCAGTTAGTGTTCTTTTTCAATCAAAGAGGCCTTTTATCAGTCTTTTTTGCGATGAATGACAAAACTGGGAGCAAAAACAAGCTTAAAAAGGCTCACACTAAACAGGCTCAACCTACGCTTTACCAAATGAGTACTAAATCCAAAAATGTCGCAGCACGTACAGAGACCTCTGACACAGAGAGCGACGAGGAGGACCCTATAATCACATTGAAATCGACATTCCAGAAAGGACTCAAAAGGCTGGAAAAGGATTTGACAAGAATTCACAATGACCTAAGATCTCTGGAAAACAACTTTGAGAAAGCATTGGAGTTTCTCACCAAAAGAGTAGAGGATCTAGAAAGTCGTGAGAAAAGTAACGCTGACAGAATTAAAGCCTTGAAAGACGAGGTACAAAAAATGAAACAAGTAGACTCAGAACAAGATGACAGAATTAATGTTCAGGAAAGATTCTCTAGACAGAGTAATATCAGAATTGTGGGATTTCCTTGCGCTGACAACGAGAGCTGCGAGGAGATTGTGAAATCTGTCATGGAGAAGGTTGGAGTGTCGAATGTACGTATTGATAGGGCCCATCGGGATGGCCGAGTAAATCCAACAAGACCACGGCATATTCTAGCAAAACTCTCCTTTTACCAGGACAAATAACGGCACTTAAACATCAGCGTCGTGCTCTGGAGAATGAGACTTTCTTCATCACCGATGATTTGAATAAAAGCGACCTTCAGGAGAAAAGGAAGTGGGCCGCACAAGTAGCCCAACTCTATAACCAAGGTACAAAACTACGCTTTTCGGCTGGAAAATGGAGGGACTCTTCTGGTAGACCTTACGAGTTTGCTAGACAAGCCTCAACCTAACTCATAAATCCTCGGAAAAACGAAAATTACATAGACAGAATTCACCTTTTTCGGCGGAACGGCGAAAACCTATAAGTTACAGTAAACGTGTACAATGCCAGAATGCCAGCGATTCATGGTCAGATTGTTTGGACATTTGACCCTTTCAGCTTCAGTTTTGAGGAAGCTGATGAGTTTTTTCGGTTTCTTTTTTGTTTTGGATTGCTTTATTGCTCTGTTTTATCAACCATCTCTAAAGGCTTTTTATACGATATGGATCTCTCTCATGTTTGTAGGTATGTTTTCACTTACTTGATGCAATGAGTATTTTTAATTTTTGTTCCTTCAATACCAGAGGGCTGAGGGACAACAAAAAACGCAGGAAACTATTCGCTCATTTTCACAGAAATAGCTACAGCTTCATCTTCCTATAGGAAACGCACTCATTAGATAAAGATGAAAAATTTTGGTCCACAGAATGGGGTGGAAAGATTTTTTATTCTCATGGT
>WURT03650092.1:4261-43662 GCA_009936505.3 Holothuria glaberrima
GATATGCACAAGCCTACTATTACTACGTGCAAAGTCTATGCCGTGCGTACAGTGTGCTTCGTTGTTTTTCGAACAAATTGATGTTGATGTCAGTGCAAAACATCTTTTTTCTTCTGTAAATATTTGGAGATTTAGTCATGGATCTTGTGTACATTAAGTATAACATATTGATGTCTCTTTTATCATAATTTAGATAAATTTGCATTTTCGAAATTGGCTACACGATACTCCTTTATAAAAATTCAAATACATTGTAGTGTGGATGCCCAATTTCAACTAATGACTTTAAAATTTAGCAGATTTGACTTAACATTACCGAACTTTCCTAAAAGTGTGTCATGTATTTACACAAGTGGGCCAAAGTATTTAAGATGAATCTAATTCTACTTGCAAAACAAGTCTTTGAATTTCTTTTTGCTTTCATTAACCATCACAGTGTTCTTCTTCACGACAAAGAATTGTTTACAATTCCGTACAACAGTTCCTGGCTTTGTCATCCATAAATTATGTATTTTATTCAAGACAAGGAACTGTTTTCATGGAACAGCAAGACATGTACTCTCAATTTAATATTTGCAACTGGCATTACACTACCCCATTTTCATCCTATCCATTGTAATCATGCATATTTTGTTCCTGTCAGATCGTTTTTGTTCAGACGAGGACTTTACTGGCAGAGTAAACACATCACCCGGATGCAGGTGGTGTCTTCTCACTGTAAGGATGCTTCGATGGGGTAAAGGTCACAGTAGGAGTTATATAACAGATATCTGTGATCTGAGATATTTGAATAATTAATTTGATGTCCACAGTCCAGAGAATCTGCCAAGAACATATATCGTAACAGACTCATGATATACAGTCCAATTAGTTTACCCTCTCCTTCTTATCTGTTGTCTTTGTGTTTCTTCTTGTCGTGTAGATGAGCATCAATGCTGTTGGTGACGATAAGACATTACTTTTTAAAGGTCTCTTGAGTGATCATTGAAAAATATTTGTCATTTCGATGCTTTTGAGAAGTTGTTTGTAAGTGGTAGTGCTATTTTGATACCCGCTCTGTTTTAGTTTCCTGTGATACATACTTTATTAATTTAGTTTATTGGATATGAGGAACCCTTAGTATGGGCTGATTATCAATGATTCCATCAAGTAAAGCAAATAAGTAAATTCGCTGGGATAATGACTCAGAAACATACTGTAAATTGAAGGTTTTTTATGCAACCACCATGGTTTCTATCATGTGGGTATATATATGGGACGTTAGGTTTTGATGATTGTGAATGTCACAATTAGGCTTGAGAGACTCCAATATTTTTGGAGTAGGCTATGCCTGGCTCTATATGCCGCAACTCTGAATGAATATTGCGACTCTTACAATAACACCATAACTGATACCGACAGACAGCATTAACTGTCAACTACTACCATACCAGTGAGCATTAGCACATTATTAAGCTTTACATACTATAGCCTTCTCAATGGCTAGAGGTGCTGAGCTGATAAATTTGGAGACTTGCAATAACAGACAGCTGAAGAGAAATCTTGTGACTGGATAAAGAAGAAAACCAAAGTGGCCAGTGTTGTTACATCATTTCATTAAAAAAAAAATCCAAAAAGATTTTTGTGCATATTTTTGACAATATTGAAAATTATTCAGAAGAAGTGACTCTAAGCAAAGTTGAGTCCCTACTCAACTCCCTGTCAGGAGCTTTGACTCTGAAGGAGAATTGGGTAACTGCATAAGTTAATTTACTACCTCCTAGAGTTAC
The DNA here is from genome assembly GCA_009936505.3 of Holothuria glaberrima. Lineage (NCBI taxonomy): Eukaryota > Metazoa > Echinodermata > Holothuroidea > Aspidochirotida > Holothuriidae > Holothuria > Holothuria glaberrima. Next base: position 6,031 of record WURT03650092.1, read on the forward strand.
GTGATGATTTAAGTACACATGGACAGAAAACAAAGGTCTTGCTTTTGCATGAAAGTACCCTCCTTATTATTCAACTCATTACTATAAAAGTAGGAAGCTCCAAATATATCACAGACTTTGATTCATTGATTGATTTCATTGTTAAGTATTGTTTTTACCAGCAGTTCGTAGGACAGGCAGCATTTGCGTTAGAATATGAAATCTAAGGGGGACCCCTTGCTCCTGAAATATTTTGTGGAGGATTTTCTTAAAATTATGAGGGATTCTTTACGTTGTTAGTATTTCTCAGTACATAACTGGTTGATGTTGTTTGCTGAAAAGGTGTGGGAATTTCCCTTAGATAATATATTCTCTTTGGAAACTATCAACTCATGTGCAGGAATCCACTATCGCCCCTAGCATGAACACTAACAACGTGTGTAGTCACTCTTCATTTTCTGTCAGCTCATTGTTATAGTATTTTCAGGTCCAACTTGCAAGTAATATCTTGCAAATTATCTTTGTGGAAATATCTTTATGGAGAGCAGTTGTTGCGGGGGGGGGGGGGGGAGAAAGTGGGGAAAAATGCAAGGTTTTAAGGTAATGCAATTTTTTGTGGCCATCAAGGCCAATAAATATGTGATGCTTCTGACTATTCAAGACAACTTATTGACACTTTCATGTCAAGTGGAAATTTCAACTGAGTTTTATTTGCATTATGCAGTAAGTTTTAATAATAATCATGCTTCACAAGATAGTAGTATTCCAGGAAGGGTGTGGGGTTGAATAGAGTTTTGACAATTGTTAGAAAGGTACTTTTTCTTAGCACTCTGGTAAAATTTGCATTGAAATCTGATGTGTGGTTCTCAAGATAATAGCAGTTGAAGTTGTCACATTTTCAATCCCAGGTGAACTTGAATCGGGCACATATGACATCATAACTTCACATCAATAAGTTCTGTGTTGTTTCTCTTTGAACTTTACAATCAATTTTCTCCTCCTTAATCCCATGTTATTCAAAGGCGAATGCATGAAATGCATGGGAATTTGCAAGCTTCGAACTTCCCAAGGGAGACTCTTATCTCTATTAACTTCACGGTCAACAAAAAAACACTGAAAACAAGAAAAAGCTTTGCTGATCAATGTGAGAAGATGATGTGCCCCCCTGCTTGCTTCAAGCTCATCCTAGGTCACAGATGTAGTAACTTCATTTGCTGATATCTACGCATGTTTGGTCTAGTGGTAGAGCATCCGCCTCTCACGCGGGAGGCCGGGTTCGATTCCCAGGTTGAGTCATACCCAAGACTTTAAAAATGGAACCTTCTGCCATTGTGCATGATGCTCTGCATAAGCAATGGACTACGGGAAAACAAGCCAGTGAGCCACAACTGGAAAAAAGGCCGTGGCCGGCTCGACTTGAACCAGTTGGTTGGAAACTGGGCCGTTAAACCTCATCTAAATAACTAACTCAAGAACTACATGTCAGAATTGAATGCAAGTTTCACCAAATTGTTTTGATTTAGTTCCTCTGTCAAAATTTTGTTTTGCTTAAACTCTCTCAATACTTTGATGCATATTTGAAATGAGCTATAAGCATTCCCTGTTTCATGATCTGTTTTGTCTTTACAATGTGAAAACCTTAGAGGAGGTATGCTGGGAACATGACATACATGTAATAGTATATATTTGTTCTGATGATTCCATAGTATATATTCGATACTGTAAAATATTTCTGCATTTGAAATATCCCAATAATTACTGCAGATATTAATCAATAGGCACCAAAGAATATTTGAAAACATTCTAGGTAATATGGCTTTCAAACTTAATTTATGGATTTTAATAAGTTTATTCATAAATTTGTAAAAGAACTGAGTTTAATTTCAAAAGCAAATTATAACACCAAAGTGTTTACGAGTTTGAAGCCATTAATATTAGAGGATAGTACATACGTGCTTAATTGTTATGCATCTTCTCCTTCTTTTCAATACTGTACAAATGCCTAATGGGCAAGGCTATTCCTGTTCACATCTATAAGAAGTCACCTCAGTATTACTCTCAAAGATGAGTTATAATGTGTCCCTTCTTTCAATTCTCGTACACACAATGCTGTTGTCATGTGATTTGAACAAAAACATTCGTACACATATCATGTAAGCTTGGGCTTTGGAGTCAGGTACCAGTGGTTGTATTTTTTTTGCAACACTTACAATGACATATCTGATGCTGGAATATAGTACCTTAGCCACTATAAACTATTGACCACTAGCCTTCTAAGTAAACAAAATGTAGTCAAAGTAAAAGATTAATTTGCTGTTAAACGAAATACACAAACGTAGGATTTTTAACTGAAACATGGAGAAAAAGGAAAGCTCAAAACTTTATGCAATGGAATTAAACAGTTGTTAAGTGGAATAAAAATGATGGCTTTATTTAAAAACCAAGTTTATGACTTGTTCACTGTAACTATTACTGTATAAAGTGTAAGGGTGTGTAGTTTAATAGTATTTGGTGATACTGATTGAAAACAGATATGCAATTTAATCTCGTTCCCGTAAGCAAGCAAAGTGTAAAATATGATGTCACTTCCTGCTCTGCCTATTAGTTCCACAGGCAAGGAAGCAATTTAGTCTATTAATAGTCATAGGCACTAACCATATTGTTGTTTTATTCTTTAGGTCAATGAAATTAATCTTGTGAACTTGATAATTGGTATGCTCTGAATTTTCCCCATTCAATAATTACTTCATTTGCCATTCCTAAATTATTAAGTCAAGCTTGAGCTTTATACACATTTTTTATGACGCAAAACACAATGAATAGCTTCATGCATTTTGATAAATTCAAGCTGTGATGTGATTCCTGCACTCACATATTAAACCTTCAGTATACCCTGATATGTGAGAGAAAATCATTTTTTATCTCTTAATATGTACTGAATTATAATTCTCTTGTAAAGTCTGTTTAAATCTTTATATTTTTCAGCATGATACATTTAAAAGTATATATCATCTCAGCTAATGTTCCCTTCCAACAAACTAGCCACACCTTTGATTTAGACCTATGCCATTGTGAACCTACATACAAATTAATTATTACAGTGCATTTGCCTTTTAATAGCCATGCCTTTGAGTTTTTTCTAACCATGCCTGTGCCAACACTAAATACAAACATGCACAGAACTCGCATACCCGCAACTGTTAGACTTTAAAACTGCTATCAGTTTCAGGGCTTGTTTAATTCTTTATGGGTTTATCAAATGACAATTTTCCCGCCAGTTTGAATATATCTTTATGTTTGTGGAAGCTTAGCTAAGCCCCGCCTTATTTCTTTTATGCCACGTGTCACAGCCTGTCATTCATTTACCATTAGCAACAGGTGAGAAGCTATGGGTCTTTGTTACAGGGTGGTAATTCAATACTACACAGCTGTGCTCTCTGTACATATGTGGTACATACAGTTAAACTGTTGGGGTGGCATGAGTGCCTTTGCTTCCACATATCATCCTTAAAATTTATAGCAAACAGTTTTCTAAAACTTTGATTAAAAGAAATTTTGGATGAAAGCATGGTGACCTCTTTCTTTCCCCTAGTTTTAGATTAAATTTGTAGGAGCCATAATATGTTATTTTAAGAAGATGCAATGACTATATAATTTGAATTTAGCATTTTTCCCTTTTCTAATCCATGGATTGTTCTTCTTAATCATGTCACAACCATTTTGGCGAGATAAGTGCTTGGTTTTGCCTGGAATATGCAATTTTTGTCTTCAGAACTGAAAATAATAGACCATAATGGGATAGAGGAGTGTAGGGTTTATAAGATTTAGCTGATGTTCTCAATGGCAATTATTCATAGCGTGTGTGTCAGATTTGTAATGTTGGTTTGTTTTTGCTTCTAAGGTTTGAGCAAAATTTCATTTTCTTTTTCAAAATATCAGGAAATGCTATTGATTTCATGATTTTGGGATAGAATTTTGCCTTGTGGTAACATGTTTGCATTACCATTTAAAAAAGAAATTTTATACAATCAAAATTTAAAAAAAATTTTAACCAAGTTTCTAGTCCATAACATGCAGAGCTTTAAAAATATACAATTGTACTGGTGTCATTGAGCTATAAATGAGGATTTAAATACATAAATAACACTTAATGAATTTTTTCTTCAGCAGAAAGAATATTCTTGGATGAGAATTTTCAAGCTTTAGTGTTTTTACATAAAGCTGGTCTTTAGTCTAAGGCTTAAATGAAATTACCCTTTGAGAATAAAAAAGATGGTTTTTCTTCAAGATGTGAATATAGTTGCACTTCAAAAATGGTAAGGAAAATGAGAAAAAAAAAATTGAACATTTCAATAAAATTGTGCTCAATAAGAAAAATTGTTTGAATAATTAATTTTTCATTATCAAAGATCTTATTCAATGTAGATGTTTGGAGATCTGAAAAAAATTATGTTAAATTACTTCAGCATATTTATTACAAAAGACTTGAATATAATTCTACAAATGTACATTACAACAGCTGCAATATGTTAGCAAACTGTGATGCTCATTATTTGTGTAATAAGTAATATTTTTCCTATTGGTATCCATGCAGTTTATGGTAAAATATCCAACACACTTTAAAAAAAACTTAAAATAATCACAGCAGTTTCACAATTTCAGTTCCACTTAAAAAAAAAAAAAATATGTTTAATTATTTATGCACCCAACCAACACTTCCATTTCCCTTAGCTTTTCTCATTCATTCAAAAAGAAAAATATTAAAAAAAAAGTTTGAAACCATTAATCTGCTACGTGTACATTCATGCAAAGTATTGCCTTGCTGTCTGTTCGATTGTGAGCAATATACTGTACTACCATTTTGACCAGTACTGATAATGTATTCATAATACCACCTACTGTTAATATCCTTGCCTCAATCCTTTGTTGTGCATCAAATTTTAATAGTAAACGCCCTCTGTTTCTCCTTTCTTCAATGCTTCCTACCAAAAAAAAAAAAAAAAAAAGGCAGTCTAATGATCGTTGAAAAATAGTGAATGAACACTTGCCACAGAGAGAGATAGAGCTGTAGATCTGTTATTGTTTGCGTGAGGTCATATCTGCCAGCTGGCTATAATACCAGATGTATCAGCCGTACGAGGTCAGTGGGATTTCTGGCGCTGTGTGGAGAAGGTCCTTTGTCCTCACAGGCAATTTCATCTAGACCTGAAATCCCTTTGTGTATTACAAGCTGCTGGGGCATTTGAACAGTGTGGTACAGGATAGATGAATGTATTGCCGCCTTGAATGAGTATCATACATTTGATATTAGCACGGATTTTACTGTAAGTGCATGTGTTCAGGAATAGCCTCTGTGTTGCAAGTTAGTGACAATGTTTCACCGTCATTTGGCCACTAGTGGAGAATGTAAGTAACTTTGAGCAAGGGTCTGTACTTGTAATACTTAAAAGATATTAATGTTGATTATATTAATTTTGATATTTTTATTGTATTGTATTTGTTTGTATAGTACTAAACTCATTTTTCTTTAGTTTTACCTATAATGCTAAAATTATAATTTTTACTTTTTGTCTGTTCTGAAGCAAAACTCTTTCCATTCACCTGTCAGTTTTGTAATATGTTCCTTGAGTGAATCTCTTTTCTAATTCTTTTAGACTATAGTCGATATTGCTACTAATAGTACTTATTTACTCCTTTTAATGCTGTTTGTAGTTCAGGCAATGCCAGTTCTTCAAATGATAGATAAGTAGTTTAATTGATCAAAATTATTTTTAAATAACAAGATTTTAGAACATTAATAATCTATTTATTATTAGCTATTACTGGACAGTGATTTTTTTCTCATTTTTTTAAGTTTTGGTTAAAGGGAAGTATTACATTTGTCATATTTTTCAAACCAATGTTAATAATTACAGAATGATAAACACTTCAAAGTTCGGTAATACGGTAGCAAAATTTCTGTCAAGAAATAAGGCTCTAGTAGGAAAAATTCAGTTATTTGTTGTACAAAAATAATTTTTTTACTCAAATTTTCAATAATTCAAATGCTGCAACAGCTGGTACTCTTATGCATCATATTTTGAGCTGAGATAAAGATCTTAATTTGCTAGAGTTAATTGGTGAGACTAAATGGTTTAATAATGATTGAAGGTGTTTTCTTGTAGGCCATGTTGGTGCATTTTAAAATGCAATATTTCTCTTTAAGTTTGTTGATGTGTTTCAAGGCATATGCATACTGAGGCTGTGTTAATTAGGCTTGCATGACTCCATTTTTGGAGTCAGGTATCTGCAGCCTTATTTGTGGCAACTCTGAAGGAGTTGCAACTCCTGCAACAACGTCATAACTGACGGATTAACATAATTCCTCAGCAGCCATAAACTGTCAACTACTGTAGTAGCCTACCAATATGTATAAGTACACTGGAAAGCTTACACTGCTGGCTTTGCAATGGATGAGCTTCCTATAATTGATAATGTTGAAGGGAAAATTCAGTCCCCCCAATTTGAGTTAGTGTACCCCAGTTCAGGAATGGCTCATACAGTATCAATCATGTGACAATATTTTTGTCACTTTTTTCTTAAATTTATGCAGAATAACTCCTTAGTTACCTTCAATATTTAATGATTTTATCAGAAAACATTACAAAAAATTTCTTGTGAGAGAAATTAGAGGAGTTATGTAAGATTTAGCAAATTTTTGAAAATAAACTTGGGGCGACTGCCTTCTCCCCTTAAGGAATTGTTTGGCCAACTGAATGGAAAACTTAAAATTGAATGGATAAATAGATCAAAAGAGTCAGTTGTGTTATATCACTTTATTAAAAACTGTGAAATAATGCAAATATATGGACTCCAAACTATGGTTTTGTTCATATTTTTGACAGTATTGAAAGTTACCGGAAGTCATAGTTTCACGGAAAGTGGAGTTATTACTCGACATCCAGCTAGGAGTTGCCACTCTGATGTACAGTGGGGTAAACCTCCTCCCCCCCCCCCTCCAAGCCTAACATTTATTCCATGAAGCCTTTTAGTGTACCTTTTACCCAGTAACATATACAGTGTGCATTGTTTTCTCCACATACATCATATGTGGGATCAAGAATGTAAAAATTGTTTTTTAAATATATATTGTACTTTCTGTAAATGTGTTGGCACACACTTTTAATGAAGGTCTCATGGTAAAGTAATGCTTTTATGTGTAAGTTCTGTCTCAATCAGAGGAAAAGTGTTTTTTTTGGGGGGGGGGAGGGGGGCATAGCAGTGGAACCTGTCAATAAGTTGATTTTCTCTCTCTCTGGCTTGATTCAGAACTGTGTGTATTGCTAAGATCACATCCATATACTGTAAGGTGGGAAGCAGCAAAAAAAGTACTTTTTTCATACAAACTATGTGCTGTTTTGGTAGCACACATGCTTACAATCCTGGGAAAATTAAGTATTCAACATTCCCCCTCCCCTGAAGGAAAACAGGCTTGTATTCTTATGGGTAATATGTCATAGTAATTGCACTGTAGTTTGCCAAGTGTCTCAGATATTTAAAACAGTATTTGATCCAGCTGCCTTAGGTGTGTTGTTGTGAATAAGGTTTTGCGTCATTGCTTCACTGTAATGTTAGTTTAAGTGTATTAGACCTTCATATTTTTTACAAGCTTTTTGTATCTTATCTTTTTCCTGATGACTGCTTTATTTCCTTCCTCCTCGGCCTTTTATTTTCTCTGAGATGTGGTATTTTCTACCTAAATACAGCAATACAACCTTGCACTTAAAGTTACAACCACAGGTAATCAATCTTTTACCAATTCTTAATTATAATATGATGTCCCTTACAGGAACAGAAAAAGATATCAACCTTTTTATCTCAAAAATCTCTCTCATTCTAGAGAAGATTCTTGCGGTTTTACTATTTGTTTCATCAGAGCTTGAAATGGTGGAATCTTGGCATAGCTGTTTGATTTAGCGGTCAAGGTCGCTTAGAATCAATACTTTTGAAGAAGAACAGCTACTCATAGTTAAGCCCCTTTTTTCAGAGCAACAGTGATGGCATTGAGCTACCTAAGTGAGCATCCTTTGTGGAATTTTTAATAAGTTTCAGGTCTTAATAGAAATCTAGTTGAGTCATTATTTTGGTCTGGTCTTCCTGATTTGACAATTTTGTATTCATTCAATTCATCATGCCTGGTTGACTCTTTAAATTAAATGTACCATATGCAAGTGGCAAGCTTAAAGAGGTTGCTTTCTCCAAATTACTGACATTATAAAAACCAGGTTTTATTTGTAAGAATCAATAAAGTCACATCTTTTGGACAAAAACTGCTTTTCAGTTCAAAGTGCTTTTAAATTAAAGGCTCTTTGCCGACAGAACTGGATGAGTTAAGTATGTAGAATTGAGAACTTTATACAATGGTTCAATTGCACTGTGTATGTCAGTGCCTGCTTTCGCTTTGGAAGGAAGTCATGTGATTATCCTTTGAAGTGGTAACTTATTCTATTGTGTTTAATTCTTTCATAAAGTCTCCAGTCAGCAAAACCATAATGAAAGTGTTTCGTGAAGAACTGTAGAGAGCCCTGATGGACATTTTAGCGAAATTAGACCGTTGCTAAACAGTTTTATCACTCCCCTAACAATCTATCACTAAAGGAGTGTTGACCTAAATTTTTTTTCGTTCTTTTGTGATACCCTCATTTTAATTTGCCTTCTTGGCAGAGATAAGCCCGTGAGAAAGTGTAATGTAATTTGCATAGTGCTGTGACATTTGCCTTTGTTCCAACTGTTGAGCTTTCAAGACAGTTGCTAATTTAATCAGATGGAGGAAAAAATTGTGCTATTTACATTTGCACCTCACCATTGAAGAAACAGTGAAAGGGTTTTGTAGATTTATTGGAAATGTTACCTACAAGTGCTGACATATCCATGCAAAGTGGCAGGTATTCATGTTCATTGTGAAGTTAACACATAATGTACGGCCTAATCTGAAAAAAAAAAAAATCCGAACAGGAGCATTTGCATAAAATGAACATTTCTTAGGCCACACATTTTTCAAAATGTGGTGTTTGCAACTGCATGTCGACATTTGATGTTTTCACTTGCATGGTGCTGCATACAGAAATGTTTATGTATTGGGCAATTGCTGGTCTTTATTAGCCTCAAATGATCTTCAGTGTATTTATGGATCAGTCATACTTGAGGTAAGTCCATGCGGTAAAAATACATTCAACTTCTGCACATTGCGGTCTTACAGTAGGTCATTGGATTAGTATAATGTGTATAGCAAGGGGATGCAATGGCCTGTTGTGCTGCATTTACACAGTATAGTAATGTAGCTGCATAAGTAAGCCTGACATTTACACTTCATATATACCGTGTAAATATGAATGGGAGAACCTTTGTCAAACAAGTCTAAAATGTAGACAAAAATTCATAGATTATGATGAAAGGTCTCACTTGTCATACAAATAGCATCCTCTATTTCTTTGTCAATTCTGTCAACAAATCTCTTGAATAGGAGGCTGTATATTTAAGATGTATGGGGGATATTACTGTTTGTGTTTACCAAACATTTTGTCTGTGTACTCATAGCAAATTGCAATGGTAAATTAACATGTTTGGGTTTTACCAAGATCCTGTTTGCTAAACCCAATGGGATGGTCAATTAGAGGTTTCAAAATCTTGACTAAGCAAAGAAAATAGGCCTCTACAACTACTCTGGCTATTGAAGTCCTGTGTATCAAAATTCAAGGCATGCTTGAATTCATGCTGTAAGGTTATTCATAGAGGGTAAGGAGTTTGGGATAAAAATTACTTTAAAACTTTCAAATGCTGTACTTATTAGAATCTAAGCACCTGCCATTATAAAAAATGTTCTCAGCGTAATATCTTAAAGCACCACACTATAAACCCATGGGCACAGTGTTGAAATTTGTTAGGGTATTAAAATGTTAATTATGTTGTATTTTGTACCCCAAATTTTTTCGAAAAAAAAAGCAATCCTTTCAATTTAGCAGACTGATGAATATTGCAAGTTCTGAGTATTCTACAATTTTAAGAACATCAATTCAGATTTGTAGTTTAAACAAGTTGCCAGCATGCTTTTAAGTATTAGTGGTTCTCATTCACAGACTTTTTTTACTCGTGCATGAATTAACTGAACCAATTTCTATGCTAATACATACCCCATATCTGCATTGAACGGTATTGTGACAAATGCCAGGTGTTGGAAAAAGTGTAGATTTGTAAATGTTACCTCCCTTACGAGGTAAGGGACCAGGAAGGCTGGAGGTGCTGCAGCCCTGTACAATTGGGGTAAAACCCATTTCTCAGGCATATTTTTGGAAAAAAATCACTTATTTAGTTTGACGTGGTATTTTAGCATATATCACAATAATTGGGTAGCCTGCATAATTCCTCTTACTCCTTTCAGAAGTTTTATAAGGTTATTTCACACTAAAACAAGTTGCATATTGAAAATAAAGCATGCATAAATGTAACTCTCGGTAACTGAAGTATATAATGCCATGTGATTATTTAAAGTACATTATTAACCATCAGGGGATATGCAGCTCAAACTTGAGTGACAGTTTTAAGTCGTACTGTAACAGCCAATGGGAAGAAATGGATCTTATCTCCAAATCTGGTCCCTACAGGATCAAAATGTATCTTTACCGTTGAGTCTTTACATTATCAATGCCTGTAGTCATTAAGTTTGACACACTTAATAACCCTGTGTTACTGTAGCCATACATACTGCGTTATTCTGCCAGCACACAATACTAATGGAGAAGAGGTAAACATGTATAAAGGGTCTTTATATAACATCTGTGCTGCCTTCATCTTCGTTGGCATGAATCATCTAAAGCATTTTATGAGAAGGAAGGATGATTTATTACATGCTTAATACCACAGTGGTGGAGTGATACTTGCTTGCTCTAGCGTAGAGTGATATCCGAAAATGTGCTGGTAGAAACGTGTGCCACGCGGCAGAATCCTAGTTCATTTCAGCATGGCACTAGATTAGTGATACAAGAATGCTGTAACACTTAATATCTTCATTGAATCAGTGTGGGATGGTATATCAACAGTTTTACTACAAGGAAGTTCGCATTCTAAATCACGTTCAACTGGGACAACTAGTTTGCAGAGATACCTGCATGTGCCTAATTTTATTCACAGCTCAGACCCAGCCAATAAAAGACTACTTGTTAGATCTCACATGAGACTACTGTACATGCACACCTTTCTTTGAACCTTGTACAGATCTGGCATGCTTTGTTGAGGTAATTCTTCATACGTGGAGCATTGCCTGTGTGATAGGTTCATTTCGATATTATAACTGTTGGTATCATCATTTGATTTGCCATTCTGCTATATGGTGGGGAAACAACCTCTTCTCTCCACCAGTCATGATTTTAGAAATAAGTGGTGATGACATACTCATGCTCTTAACCTCTTTCAGTTACGGATATCTGGAAAGAAACATTTATGTTGGATTTCTGTAAACATGTACTGAATCATTATATATGGAAGCAACTGGCTAAGTGAACCGTCATTGAAAAAGGTTCATCTTGTTAGCCTATGGGTCATTTCCTTACACAGTGAAATTTTCAAGCTTATACTGTAGCATCATAAAGGTTTTAACTGATGGGGAGTGATGCCTATATACAGTGGTTGATTTCATTGATTTCATTGAGTTTCATATATGGTACATTCCTCTGACCTCTGTTATATACCTTCACATACAACGAAAGTTAGAGACAGCAGAATGTTAACTCAATTGTTTCCTTTTTTATGCTCTTTGTAGGTGGAGATTGGAGAATCCCTGAAAGATGAAGATAATACAGCCCTTGTTGTGTTGACAGTGATTCTATCACTCTGTGTGCTCCTGATTCTTGGGGTGGTTCTGTCCATCTACTGTATCAGAAAGAGAAGTCACTTCCAAGCCAAGTTGAAGGGTTTGTCAGGCAACGAGGAAGTGGAACCAGAAGCTAAATCCGATTATCAGGTAAGATGGGATTATCCAGCTAATCCTTATCAGCTTATATTTAGCCACACACCAGAAGCTTAATCAGATTATGAGGTGAGATGAGATTATCCAGCTAATCCTTGGTAGCTTACATTTAACTGAACATAAAGGCTTAATAGCATGCTTACCCCAGGTGTACCAAGTTTCCCGATTTAGAAGGAACAGTGGTGCATTTTTTGTCCAAATTCTACTGTTTGTAGATTTGTGCATTTCATTTTGTTTTTTCGATCAAGGCTCTATCACGTTTTTTGGTACATCAATGTATGTGATTCATTCCTTATGGCATAGTATTAGTGGTGTTCCTGTTGATAATTCTGGCAATATGGCATCCTTGTAATGTTGATAGTCATGACATGATTGATTTCTGGTATATTGTGTGTGTACTATCTAACATACTATAAAAAAAAATGTACATGGATTATGGCTGTTGTAGGAACTGTTTGGCTTTGAACATAGCAGTGGTCACGGATATGGCCATCAGAAATTAATTGGCCAATAGGTTGAATTAAAAGTTCACATTTCTTGAAATTTGTGCATCCATACACCAGGTTTTCAGCCACTTAACAAAGTCTGGAGTAATAAATGCAAGCTAGTTTCCATGCCCATAGTCAGACAAAGGCGCTGAAGGTAGGCGTGGTAGCTTCCTTGGGGAGAATATTTTTTAGGGGACAAGATATTTTTAGAAGAAATTTGCAAAATTTTCAGCTGAAAAGTGTAAAGAGGTAGAAAAATATGCACACATAATAAATACAACTTAGTGTTGTAGGTATAAAGAAGTTACCTGAGGATGGGGACCAAGTCCCTCTTGAGCCACTTGCTGTCCCCCTCCTCCCCCCCCCCCAAAAAAAAAATCCATAACTGGTAAAGATAGTAGCATAGTAGTGTCCATATTTATACCCTGTAACATTTAAATTTTGCTTAAGAGTATGATTTAATAATTAAAAATCTCATAGTGTATGGAGTGTATGGTTATTTTGGACTAATCTACTGCTCTGATAACATGTCTTATTCCTATTTCATATCATATCATCATGGGGATACTGTTACAGCACACCCATTTTTCCACTTTCATTGTTGTATAAATAGTTGTGAATTTTATTTTTAAAAGTTAACTCCTACTCCCAGGCTCATAGCCACATTGTCATAAAATTTATTGTAAAAGGGGGAGGGGGAGCACCTAAAAATTAGGTATCAATCAGGACATTTATTTTAACCCCCTGGGCCTTTGATTTCTAAAGAAGGGGGTGCGATGGCAAAGTTGGGCATGACATCCACTTCCCATGTGGTTGTGGTTATTTCCCTTCCTAATTTCCCTTTTCAGAGAAAAATTATTTAGCAAATTTTGCATTTAGCAGGATTGATCATAGTGGGAGGTACTATTACTGTCCATACATCTGGTTTCATTTATTTAGAATCAAGAAGCATGCCTTATACTGAGTTAATTTATGATATGATTCAAGGAAAAACATAACTACTATAGCAAAGCTGTCTAACTCTCCTTTCTTGTTAGCAGTTGTGAACAGTATTCCTTTTCTGATGCAGCAGTAACAGTTCTTATGCACCCCTCTTTCTAAAACTAACAGGATCTATGTCGACAGCGTATGGCTACCAAACACTCAGAGAAGCCTGAACCACTGAGCCGCATCAGCAGCATTGCCCAGAGTGAGGGCGCACAGCCAAGTCCCTCCAGCCGCAGCAGTACATCATCATGGAGTGAGGAGCCTGTCCAGTCTAACATGGACATATCTACAGGTCACGTAGTACTGGTGAGATAATGAAGCCAAATTTTAGGAGATACTGATAGAAGCTGATAGAAGCTGTAACAAATTTGATTTACTAATTTTGACATTACTTTGTTAACTGCTATGTGCAGCACTAAGTTTAGTAACATGTATAAATTCCCAAACCAAGGAGTTTTTAGGATCCCATATCTTTGATGTTTAAAGTGGGTGTGGCCATTGTATACTCAATCTATTTCGCTCCTACTTACCTCCCCTGTAACTACTATTGGACAGTCCATCAACCGCAGAATGGATCACTGGCGATGAAATTCCTGCTTTGGTGGCGCTATACTAATTCCTAGAGTCCACTATGCTAACTCCCCCTTGTTTCATCACCAGTGGAATGGTCAAGTTTGGATTACCTTTAGCTCTCCATTTTTTGTATTTTTGTCTCATACTTTGAACAATGGAAATGGAAGACACCTGAATTTGAATTTCCAGTTATTGCTTGTCAACACTTGTCAAATTCTCTGACCTCTGTTCTATATGAAAAAAATCAGCTTGTCATGTGATCAACATTGCCCATCAGGTTTGGAAAGCCATCTCCAAACTTCAGACTTGGTTTTAAATGTTGATCCATTATGCTTAAGCTTTCACAGAAGAATTTTTAATTGGAGTCTAAGTTACATTTTTTTTTCAGAAACATTTAAATTTTTCCCAAGAAAAAGTAGAATGTGGTTATTATCAAAAACATAGAAAGTCCCAAAAATTGGGGCTCCAAGTTTGGTGTTCAACTTGAGAATATCCTTGCATATACACTTACTGTTGGAAGGGATTGGAAAGTTGTGTCAAAAAAAGCACTTTTTAAATATTGCTTTCCACTGTGAAGTTTACAGATGTGGCGTGGTTGTCTTTTGCTTTGAATTATTTAGTACGTTTAAATATTTATTCACCAGAATCATGCAGGTAGACTCTCTATGCCATGAAGCTCATAAGACTTAATAGTCTAAAACAAATAGTGTTGTCCTTACAAATAGAATTTTGTTTGCATTTATGCAGAGAGTTCTTTTTACTTGGAATAAAAGTTAACCTTTAAATACTACTAGAGAGAGAAAACATGTTAATTACAAGAATAAAACTGCAGATATGTGGGCAGGAAACTCACAGAAGACTGTTTGGTGACTGGGACATAAATCTGTGATTTTATAGCAAAGCAAAGTGCTTTAATATTAAAGTCTGTTACTACAGTGATTTTATGGAAGAATATTTGGTTGCTAGTCAGAAGGTTAAATGCTGGGTGGTTAAAATGACATGTTCTCGTAGAAAGCATGTAACTGCTAAGCAACACTTCTATGTAAGAGTGTTGCAGAACTGGTTGTTGTGGGAGTGGTTGCTATGGACCTATGCATGTTATGGAATATTTATGTTGCTGAGTATAGTGAAAGATTGCTTTTAAGTCATTAATGTCTGAAATGCCTTTTCGATTTTGTGAAGCATGTATCTGAAATAGTGTGTAAGTTACTTTGTTTTAATCATGTCCGAGACAGAGTAGTAGCTTGGCAACCATTAATCACCAGTTCAGCTTGTCAATTTTTTATCAAATTTGAGTTCTCTGTTAATATCATTAGGTCTAGAAACTATGGGTACTTTTGAGCTCTTGTAGCCAGTTTATGTGAAAAATTTTCCATGAGTGCCACTGTTAAATAAGAATAAGCTAGTTTGACACTACAGAATTACAACATGTACATGTAAGGAGTGATTTAACATTTGCTGTACCAACATCAGAGACAGTCTAAAGTGACATTGCATTATAATATACACAATCTTTGCATGACATTCATGATTTTCTACTTTAAGTACAGAGTAAACTAATTGGATTTAAATTAAAGGTTACCTTAAAAGTAAATCACATAAATTTGGACTGGAAATCTTGAATACGGTTATGTTTTATTGTGGAAAGAAAACAAATCAGTCTCTTGAAGGGTGTCAGGGCCACTGGGGAATGGTGATGGGGCAGTGTGGAGTGCTTCAGTGTCCTAGCATTTCTCATGTAAAGTTTGTTTTCAAGAATTTTTACTGGGTGTGCCTGAGAATGACACAAAATTACTTAAAAAAATGTCAAAATCCAGGAAATAAAAGGTCTCAGCACCCCATCCCACTTAACAGAAACCTTCTGCTGATCCTGGTGATGTAGTTAATCAAAGAAAATTGAGGAAATTGGTCAAAGGTACAGCTACATATATTATAAGTCTTTGTAATCAAAGTGATGTACTTATCACCTATTATATTCATCACAGAATTGATAACCTTTGCATTTATTTCATTTTCAGTCTTACATGGAAGATCACCTGAAGAATCAAGATCGTCTCAGTAAAGAATGGGAAGCCCTGTGTACTTACGAACCAGACTCTACAAATTCATCTGTTGGTGAAGACCCTAAGAACAGCAGCCGTAACAGGTTCCCTGAGTCCTTACCCTGTGAGTTTCATCTTCCTTGTAAAGTGATTCTCTAAGGCTATTGGTCATTAGGATAGATGAAGAGAAAATATTTTCCTGTTCATATCCTGGAAATTCTTCAAAAAGTGCTTGTTTGCATAACTCTAGGTGTTAAACTATTTTGAAGGTAAATAGCTTTAATGGTGGCTTGTATTATGACCTGTAAGTTAGGAATAGGAACAAAAACATTAAACTCTTGTTCATCAACTGATAATAGGAATGGCTATCCTGAACTGATGAAAAAATTTGGGAAGGAGGAGGAGGAGTGGGTCCTTCTTTGATGGCGACTCCCTCTGTGCTATTTGCTTTGCTAGACAGTAATTACAGGCAATTAAGGGGAATACATATGTAAGTTAGTAAGTTAGTTAGTTAGATGATGTTTTACAGCTCAGTTTGTAACCAATTGGTGTAAGTCAGACCGGCCACAGCCTTTTTTCCAGTGGTGGCTCTCTGGCTTGTTTTCCCTACTCCATTGCTTATGCTGAGCACCAAGCACAATGGCAGTAGGTTCCATTTTTAAAGTCTTTGGTATGACACGGCCAGAATTCGAACCCCCGACCTTACATATTTAAGTAAGAGGTAAGTATTGGAGCTCATAGACTCCCAAACCAGGTCCCCTAATATCAAAAAATTTCCCTCAAGTCAGTACAAGTACCATTTACCAACTACCAACTAGTGCAAGCCAGGTCTGCTGCCCAATAGTAACCACCCCCCCCCCCTAAACAAAGAAAAAGTTTTAACCCTTAAGGCTTTAAGCATTCAGGATAAAATTTTCTCTGAGAGCAGAGAAGTTTTAGCCTAAGAAAACCTGCATTGCTTCTAGAATATTGCCTGATGTTGGCAAAAATCTGCCAGAAAAATAGGTTGTGCCCAAACTCTTGTGTGGGGGATGTTACTGCCATCCCCTAGAATTTATGCCTATGATTCTGGCCATTCTGGTTGCCACACTTGAGTAGTGGGTAAAGCATCCTCCTCTCAGCTAAAAGCCTGATATGGATTTACTTTGAACAAATAAGTCAGTAATCTAAGTATGGAAGTAGGTCTAAAGCCAGGGGATTCAAGTCAGAGATGTGAATTGGGACAGATTCATTGGGAAAAATTAATAGGGAACAATTATCAGAAATTTCCTAGTTTGGTTGATGTCCTGAAATAATGAAAATTTGTCATGATTATTAGTACTTTGGGGTATTTTGCTCAAATTTCATTGGCAGAGTATTTATCCCATTCACTGTTTCACACAATCCTCTTTCTGGACTGTTTTTTGAGCCTTGCACTTAAGGGTCAATGGTGGGCCTCCACAATGAGAGTGAAACAAGTGAGGCAGATTGCTTTTAAGTATTTGAGAGATGAAGTAGCATTTCGTGAGAGGCCGAAGGTGGGGATAATTGTCTATTAGTGGGGCCGTTAAGAAGACTTTGAAGTGACACCTATCAGTAGTTGCAGTGGTGTACACCCACATAGACCCTGCATAGTCTAACAACAATTGTATGAAGATAAGTGTAATGTAAATTCATCAAAAGAAAGAAGGAAAAATTTCCTGAGGACATTGGAAGCCATGAATAAAATCAGAAACTTACCATTTTGTGGTGCTGAAAGATTTAGTGTGTAGACATATTTCATGGATAGGGAGATTTGTCACCCTTATTACTGCCTTGCACATCTAATTGTTGCGCAATTGACTGTTAGGTGTTCCTAGTACTGCAGTTGTACGTAGGGTATGGGTGTATGCACTTGTATTGTTAGCAAACTGTGCATTGGCTTTGATGGCCTGTGTGTGAGTTATGACGACCAGCATGGCAGTTGTAAACACTCTTATGTCAAATGCAAAACCTCTGAAGCATCATCAGTTGAACTTGTCAAAGTCCTTTCCACTACCTTGACATAACTCTCCCGTAATGACCAAAACCAACACTAGACACTTACAGGGGGAATATTGAGTTGATTCACACAGTGCATGATTTTTTTCACACCTGTTGAGATATTCGCTCATATCTTGATGGTAAATGGTCAAACTAAAAGATTCTGCACATCTGACACACAACTGAGATGGCAATGATGGGGTAAGTAATGATTAAAATCGTTTATTACAAATTCGTGACCAGACACTTTTAACCATTACATTGTAATCATATGCAAACCCTGTGCACACAAACTACAATTTCTCACATTTTCTGTAACTACAGGAAGTGATACATGACTAATGATGCTAATTAGAAACATTGTCATGCAATGGTTTCCTTCAATCTCGTCACAAAATAATGGATGTCAACTCAATGAGCCCCTTTAACATATTGACAATCCACACCCTTTAATTCCTCAATACCTTAGGGTGATATAAAAACATTAAAAGAAATACTTGCTGGAGGGAAAGAATGCTGTAACAATGCCATCACATAAAGGTGATAAGTTTGGTCCTCATGCTGATGCCAGTATATCTTTAAAGGGAAAAAGAATTCACCCAAATTCATGGACAGCTTATTGTAATCATACGATCAATATTTTTGTCACTGAATTGTTAAATGCATTAAACATGCAATATTTGTATTCAGAAATATCCTGAGAGATACTTTGAAGGGAAACATGGGATTTGAAGGATTTGGTTGATATTTCAACACATGTTTAGGGCCACTACTGAATTTTTTTTATTAAAAAATCAATTATACCAGTGATACCTTGTTCACAAAAAGTTTTACAAGTTCCTTTTCTTTTTGGTATTGGTATTGAGTTAGTTAGATGAGGTTTAACGGCCCAGTTTTCAACCAATTGGTTCAAGTCGAGCCGGCCACAGCCTTTTTCCAGTGGTGGCTCACTGGCTTGATTTCCCTTACTCCATTGCTTATGCTGAGCATCACGCACAACGGCAGAAGGTTCCATTTTTAAAGTCTATGGTATGACTTGACCTGGGAATCGAACCTGGGCCTCCCGCGTGGGAGGCGGATACTGGTATTGGTACTGAGAGTAATGTAGTTTGACTAAAGTCATTCCAAAGTTGGGTATTTTCATCTTATTTGATGTTTTTATCTTATTCACCTGTGCAAACTTAGTGTTACGTTACTGTGTTTGAATTAGTGTTGTACCGATATTTCAAGGAGCAGATATTACTGATACCGATATTTCAGTTCTTAGTATCGGCCAATACCCATCCGATACCGATATTTGGGAAATAATCATTCCGCAACCAACCATAGGCCTCAGGGCACCATGATGAAATGTCCTTTCATCTTGATAAGGTAAAATATTGGATCTTGCATTCAAAAATACTCAAATAGTGTGCCATTTTCATAACATATGGGATGATAAATATTGGTTAGGTAATGTCAGCATTAAAGGTAAATTTTGCCAATACCGTTGCAGGATGAAAATCAGGAATATCAGCTGATACTGGTGGTAAATACTGATAATCGTTCCAACACTGGTTTGAATTATACACATATATATTGTTACATGGACTACACTCAGGGTGTGGTCCATTTGTTGCATGAATTCACTGTTCTTAATAAGCACATGACAATGGGATGATTTCCCTCTTTGTCTTTCGAAAGTTAGAAATTGTTAATCCCCTCATTGTAAGAAATGCATTTCAAAAAGCCTCAACCTGAAAGATTTATATTAAGTCAGTTCAATTATTGTTCACAAAAAGGCTAAAAAAAGCCTTGACCAATCCAAGTCATATTGTCTCTTTGATACAATGTAAAATTAAGTTTTCTTTTGTTTGCATATATCCCTGCTAATTGTGCTTTTTGTCCAAGAGAATGACAGTGTAATTTGAGAAATCATTTAACCTTCAAATACACAAACCATTAGACTTTAAGTACGTACCACCATGAAATATTCGCTGCATTCATTTACCGGGAGAAAGTACTTTGACATTTTGATGGCTAATTTTACATACTGCTGCACTGTGAGAGGATTTTGTAATTTTTTTGTAGTTGGAGCATTTGAAGTTTCCATGGTAATTGTAGTTACTCATAAAAAATCATTGGTAATTTAGTATGCCCTTGGAGAGATTGATGGTATCAGAATTATCCATTTATGTAATGTAAAAATACAAACTTTAAATAGGTGAATATCTTGGAAAGGTGAATATTGACAATTTTACCTTGAGGGGTTCCTCTAGGTGATTTGAGTTGATGTCATGCAATATTTACTCAGACATGATTAAAAATCAGTGCAATCGCTTCAAATTTACTGATCGTTGTTCATGTAGAAACATTGCAGGAAGGCACAAAGTCATTCAGCAAACAGTTCATCGACATTTCATCTATTAGTTGGTAATCTTAAGGTAGTGCATAGTTACTTTGGGACAATGAGGGATTTATTTTAATCGGAAGAAGATGCATTCGATATTTTGGATCATAAAAGAGATTACTCAATGGAAACAGATTTGATCTTTGCAAAGCCATTGGCGTGATTGCATTTTGTAACCTTTAGTAAAAACGATAGTAATTCTCATCATGATCACAGTGGTTTGAAAGGAATCAACTGCATCGTTAGTTGAACTATAAAAACAGCAGCTTTTTACAGGTATGAAATGAAAACAATGTAGGAGCTCCATCAAAAAAGGCTTGAGGTGGAAGGTCTTTTGTACTTAAACTCCCTAAGGTCTGTTATGAGGCCTTTTCATTGTTAACATAAATATTATGCTTGCTCAAGTATTAATGGAATTCCACGAAAAAGGGAATTACTCACAAAATTTATTAAATTGAAAAAATGTAAGTGGGTTGCAGTTGGTTGCATTCTAGAGATTTGTGATAAAACATGGTAATGTGGAAACTGGGCTATCTTTCTTCTTCTTTCCTTGAAATTTGTATGTGATTTTAAAGAACGTTAGTATGATAAATGTAAACCGTCTTGAAAATTTCTAACTCAAGTTAAATGTGAGTATTTTCAGACAGACATATTTGCTCTATAGCAGTAATAAACAGAACAAAAAAAAATACAAGAAAAAAACTTAAGGGTCTTTTGGAAAAGCCATCAAATCAAGTCAGTAAGAGGGCGCTAAGCTTGCTGCAAGGGAAACAATTTTAATGACTTATCCACAGCTTTGTAAACAGCTTATAAATGTCATGTGTATTTACAACACCCGTGATGCTTAAAGTGTGTCAATGAGATGAATGTCTAAGTGTGAAATGGGAAAGTAAGAAATAGTCTAGCCACATCACAAGACACCCGAATAAAACTTCGCTTACTTGGGGAAGGCCAGACATGGAAGTAACATAGACGTATTTGTCATAGGACTATTGTTAGGCAGCTTGATTATCTGCATCGCGGGATTAAAGAGACGAAAGACCTTGCCATAGGGAGTCGTTGAACTTATAGTCACAAGGGAAAGTGTGGCTGGGACTTATTACTGCCAGTCTTAGGTGTAAGCTCTAACTAAATGTTTTTGACAGCTTTAAGGGACAAAATTTGCCTGTTATAATGAAACATGGTGGTAAACATTGATTATTCGGAGGAGCTTTTAGTGGCGAGGAAAATGTGTGAGACAAAATTTTGCTTAATCCAGACAATACATCAGCATCCACTTTACAGTGTAATTGCGAAACGAGTTGCTTGGCACAGCTGTAGAGATGTTGCTATGATTTTATTCGTGAAATTTAGTTTTTGACGAGGAGTTTACCAGATGTTTTACTAAAATAAGTTTGTATGTTCTTAAATTTTCAATTTGGTTTACTAGAGGTTCTGGTCACAGTGTACATATTCAAAGTTCAAGTATTTGGAAACATTTTTAAGGTCTGTGAATTTTTATGCAGTCCACTAAGCCCTGCATATAATTGAAGATAGTTTTTTACATTTTCTATGATTTAAGGCCCAGAAGATCATTGATAAGACATAATTCTTTGTTAAATTTTCATATCATATTGTCAGGGACATTGAAAAACTTGATAAAGACAGAAATGTGTAGTACCTGCCATTTAATACAGCACAAAGAAATTCTTGAAGTATCTTTCTTCTAAAATGTGCTTTTAGTAGTGAAGAGGATGCCCCACAGAGCAGAGGCAGCATGCCTATTCTTATCTAGCTTCACAAATTTGTTTAGGTATCTCACTGACTTATAGATAGATGCCCAGCCAGCTGTAGAGACCAGCCAGAAGCATGGCACAGTACCCCTTAACTTCTCCCCCAATGAACCATAAAATGCCAATAATCTTGTTTCAGTTCTGTTTTCCGTATTACTATTTGCTTGAAGGGATACTTTTATGGTTGGTGAACTGGAATAGATCTCTCTATGGATATACTCATGTAGCCATGTATCGTAGTGTAACCCATTAGGACAAATTGTTTAATGATGTGTGCAGTAATATGCCAGTAGTGTGTCGGGCAACAAACAGCATGTTATTGCACTATTTTGTGATAGACTGCATTTTATTTGTTATGCTTGGTCATAATGTGTAACAAGCACCATTGCACTCAGAAAAGTTACAGCAGTTTGTGTGACATTTAAAATTAAAGGGAAAATGCAGTTCCAATTTGAATGAGTGTGCCCCGTAATCCTAGTTCAGGAATGGCTCTTATCAATCATGTGAAAATATGTTTGTAACCTATTTGTTAAATTCATGCAGAAAAACTCCTTGGTTTACCTTCAATATTCAATGTTTGTATACATAATGAAAGGTACTTGTGAGTGAAATAAGAGAAGATTTGTAAGATTTAGCAAACTTTTGAAAATAAACTTGGTAACCGCCGTCTCCCTTTAAGTTGGTTGAATGTAAGACGTTTAAGTGACATTTGCCCTCTTTTATTCTCTCTTCCAGATGACCACTCTCGTATTATCTTGAATGTAAACATCAATTCTAGTGGAAGCGATTACATCAATGCCAATGCTATTGTAAGTATATTTCAACTGCATTGGTAAAGGTCCTGTGTTCTGTGATATCATATGCATAACTTATGTCCATTGATGTTACTGCAAAATTAACCTCTCTTCTTGTGAAAAGACACATATACTTATACTTGTACTCACAACCAGAGAATAATACACCTGTACTCATACTGATGACATGGTACTCATGCAAATGGCATTGTACTCACACTACAAGTCTGCATACTCTTACTCACAGCCAGAGGCAATACACCTGTACTCAAACTGATAACATGGTACTCACACTACCAGTGTGTGTACTAATTCGCACAACCATAGACAATACACCTGTACTCACACAAATGTCATTGTACTCATACAAATGACACTGCACTCACACTGCAAGTCTGTGTACTCTTACAACTAGAGGCAATACACATGTACTCATATTGATAACATGGTACTCCCCCAATGGTCAGTGTACTTGTCCTCACAACCAGAGAAAATACACCTGTGCTAGTACTCCTGGTATGGTACACACCATTCAAGTCTTTGTACTCATACTTACAAGCAGAGAAAATACACCTGTACTCATAGTGATGGCATGGTACTCACACTATGAGTCTTTATACTGGTGCTCACAACCAGAGACAACACATCTGTTCTGGTACTCGTGACATTTTCCTCACACTACAAGTCTTCCAAAGGTGGCACTGGACTTAATGCCATCATTTGGCATGCATCTGTTTGTGTGTATGTGTACATTTGGCATGTATGTCTGTGTGTATGAAAGCAAAGTGTTCAATTCATTCCAAGTGTGCTGTAATATTTTATACCTTATCCCAGTATGTCTCAGTGTGGTTTATAAAGAACCTTCCATGTGATATTTTGTACATTAATGTCGTGGAAATGAGTCCTTAAAATTGGAGGTCTCTGGACTTTTATCGGTAGTGATTCAAAAGCTCATTTCTGAAATGTGTTTAAAAGGGTATGTGTTGTTCAGTACGAAGGAAGAATGAACGTACAAACAGTGGAAAATTTTATTCGTTTTTCACTTTTTTGCAGGTGGATACCGATCCAAAGGCACCCGCCTACATAGCTACTCAGGCTCCTCTCCCAAACACTCTCGGAGATTTTTGGCAGGTAAGGGTAGTAGACTTGGAAGTGTGTTTCTGGTGATATTTGCATAACGTTATTGTTGTATCCAAGGGTAATGACAGGAGGTTTCCATTTTGTGGAAAACAGAGAAAATAAGTGGAAATCAGAGTGCAATATGGAACACACGAAAAATGTAGAAGTGAAAATATTTTCAGGGAGAAATTGCAAAAATTAAAATGCATCTTAACTTTCATCATTTCAAAGGAATATCGTTTCACTTAAGTCAACTCAATTGTGATGGAAGACTCCATAATCCTAACAAAATGCTGAACAGTGGATGCTTTCTTCAGGGTAGTGCTGAAATATTATCAAACTGACATACTGGTGTCAGATGTGCAGTGATTTGGACCCATATGTGCAAATCATGTACATGGAATGCAAGGCTAGTGTCGACCCTGTAAAAATGCGTTCATTTAATGGTCTCAAACAAACATGGTGCACCAAATCCACACATTTTATTTTGTAGGATGTCACATTCTTGTCTTGAGACATGTATATCAGCAAGATATCATGTCACAAGGTTAGGGTTAGGGAGGAGACGTGAAATAAGGTTAGGGTTATAAGTCTCGTGACTTCATATCATGCATGATATCATGTGTGGATTGGGTGCACAATGAATGTGATGGAACAGAAATTAAAGGGGCTGTTGCATCACAAAACATATTAACAAGCCAAACATATTAACAAACCCCCAGGTATTCCTATTCACAGTTGATGACTGCACTTTCATATAAATTCAAACATTAGGTTCACTCTCATCGGTCAGACTTGATGACGTATGATGATCACTGAAATGTGAGGTTGGGTTACAGTAGCATTTAAATCACACAGTAATATGCTCAGCTTGATATGGCCTTGAGCAATAAAAACCCTGGTGCAGACTAATTTAGTTTTGTCTAGGAGGTGCAGTAGACATCCCCCCTCCCCCTCTTTTTTGGTAATTAGAGGAGGGGATTGGAGTAAACTCAGTTGGGAAAATTTTCAGTGTTCAGTGTGAGGTAATTTCCCCTTAAAGGAGCTCTATCCTTTGTACAAAAAAAAAAATAGTATAAGCTTTATGTTAGACCTCAGCATCATGCACCTTCACCACTCTGTCACTATGTTAGTAAGTAGAAGCTATAATATTTAAAAGAACTATTCCATTATGAAATAAGTAAATAATTTACACATGTTCCTTTCTCATCCTTTATGTATAGATGGTCTGGGAACAAGGGTCAGTGGTCATCGTCAATCTCACACACTTATCTGAATCAGAGATCCTAAAGACGCCCTATTGGCCAAACAAAGGCAGCGCTATATATCACATCTACGAACTCCACCTGGTATCAGAACACGTTTGGTGTGATGATTATTTAGTCAGGAGCTTCTACCTGAAAAATTTGGAGGTAAGAAGGGTTGGAAGAATACCTGAGCAGTGTCCTTCCTTTGTCAAATCAATTTTTCCCTCATCCACGTAAATTACGAGATAACGTAGCTGAGTGTGGACAGTTGTTGATGAACATGGTCAGTGTTAGACTTGTGATCCAAGGGTTACTTATTTCATCATGGATATTTCATGGGTGTCAACGGCAAATACTGTGTCTCAGTTGCACGTCTCTAGTCAAATGGTAGGCAGATGTTTATGAGGTGACTTGTCATTTGTTTAAAGTATATTACTGCAGGTACTTGGAGGTGTCGTCTCTACACAGGGTACCTCTGACCAGGGATTTTATGTTCTTCACCATTGAGGACTCTCTGGTATCATTGCCTTATACTGCATGAGGGGTTCTGACATATTGTGGTCTGTGGGCAAATTCTACTACAGCTTTTTACTTAAAAGTTATTGTAGTAGCCAGGACTTTATTAATCAGTTTGTTTTGCAATCAATATTTGGGGCCTCTCTCATTTTCTGTGGGCCATTTTAGGGGATGTTGCAAGCCTTGAATGGCTGGTTGGCTGCCACATGAGAACCAAGGCACTAGTCTGTCACATGCAGAGAGAGAATGCATCAGAAAGGGGGAGCTTTTCACATCATTTCATTTTCCTATCACATGACTTTTCAGTTTTAAAAAGTTCTTTTAGATAAATAAATTTAGCAACCTCATAGTGCAAAACTCAGAACCCTTGCAGATTTCTGGTTGGTTGCCATAAGAACTCACTTCCACCTTATGGGCCAAATGTGAAATGGAGAATTTGGATAAGTTTTAAAAAGGGAAAATTGGGCGCCGGCTCTGTTTCTTCTTGTTCAAGCAAAGTGAGCTACCAAGAAGAGGGTAACTGTAGGAAACTGTGAACAATAATTGAAGTATTGAAGAACAGATTATTTGGCAATGTAGGCAAATGCAAACAAGGCATACAAGGCAAGGGGCAGGATGCTGCATCCCCAAGCCTCATACTTGTGCAGAAAATTAGCTATTTGGGGGCAAAAACGTGTGCTGTTTTGGGGCAGACATGCATTAAAATTTAGGACAAAAGTGCTGAAGCACCCCAGTTGGACAAAATCCTGAACCTTTAATCTGACTGCAACTGAACAGTTGTTTAAGTGCAACCCAGGTCAATGGGCTAATCAGGTTTGGTCAATTAAGAAGGATCCAATGCTTGATTCTGTCTCAGATGGAACAAAATCAGGCAAGTGATAGGTGCAAAATGAAAGCAAAGTTTTATTAGTTTGTTGAAAATGTTGATGGTAGATAAATGAGTATCCAAGTGGGTCATTCTGATGCTGTCAGCTAGTTTTACTGTGAGTAATTGAAAATAATATCAAAGATTGTGGTTACCCTCCAAGTGACTACTGGACAAAGCATTGTTTAGACTTCCTTGTCTTTGGTCAAGTATAGACAAAGCACATCTAGAATTATCAGAATTTTTTAAATATTAAACAGAATTTTCAAATTAAATGCACAATCGAGACTTTCTTTTCTATTCCTGTTTATTAGACACAAGAAACAAGGACTGTAACACAGTTTCATTTCTTGTCGTGGACAAAAGATGGAGTTCCAACGTCTCCCAAGGCTCTTTTGGAGTTCAGAAGGTAAATGCCTCCCACTGTATGGTTTCAAGTTGGCCCTGTTACCCTAGTGTTACTATCAATGCATGAATTATGATGGGCGGCAATCCGGGGGATGGGGGGAGGGGCGCATGTCTCCCCCTAAATATTTGAGAAATCGCCCATTGAATTTGATTTTTTACACAGTAAATTATTTGAAAATGGGGTCGTGTTCCCCACCCCCCCACCCCTAATATTGTGAACAAATCACCACCCTTGTGAAGTATCATGATAGGCATTGTAGAGATACAGATTAGTAGAATGTGGTAGAGTGGTAGAGAAGTCTCCTGGTTGAAAGAAGTTGAGATTAGGAAAGAAAAATGTTTGAGTGCAAAGTAATTTCCGCTATGTAGGTCTGGCACGGAATTTGTGAATATTATTCATTCCCTTTGTTTTGACGGGGCAGGGACTGAATGGAAGGTTCATTACTGGGGTTACTCTGTCAAGCATTAGAAAGGGTTATGTAGTATTAAAGGCACCTTGGTAAAATAGTAGAGCTGCAGCTGCCTCTGCTAAGCTGCAGCAGCTGCAGCCATGCTATGTTTTGATGCCCATTACTATGGCAGGATTGAATATTTTTTTTTCATGTAACGTGTTAAGGAAAAAAGCATGCAGGCTGCAGCCCCTGCTGCTTAGCTGAGGCAGCTGCAACCTGAGCTTTTGACATAATGCCTTGTTGAGTAGCACCTGTCTGGTTAAGCATCATTCAGGGGAATTCTGTAGGTAAAGAGTGTAGAATTTTAAGGCTTGTAATCTGAGATGGTACTGAGGGCGCTATAGTTCTAGCTTCTAATGCTTTTTGCTTTTACACAGTGATTCTCATCCATCCACGTCCTTTATTTAATAACTCTGTTTTTGAGTCGAGAATAATTTGTAACAAATAATACTAATGTTCACTTGTACGTACGAAATGCTGTGAGGAGAGTAATATATTGACGAACCAAACTTAACAAGAGATGTCAAAGGAAGTGCAGTGTAGCAGTCGGAGCTTTTACCACTAACATCTACCCGTTGTTGGCAGTCTAATCCTGTTTTGTCACAGAACTTGAAAACTAACATTGAGTTTGAAACCCACACTGAAGTGATTGCTTGAACCAACTAATACTGAAGCCTGTGTTTATGTTATTTAACCAAGTGGCTGGTTGTTAAAGACTAACTCCCCACTGCCCGGTCATTTTTGTGATTAAGCAACTTGTGATTATGCATTGTCAGTTGCATAGTCACAAAAGTGATTGGGAAGATTGGGGGCGCACTACTAACCAACCATTAATGTAACCTGCAATCAGTTCCTGTGGAGTCATGTTCTCATTGGATGATGTAATAGTGTTCAGCCATCTTGTCTTTGAATATTCAGTGCCATCCAGATAAGCTCAACCAGCACATACCACTATACCCAACAGTCATCATGTTCATTAGAAAAACTTCTCTGGGATGACCTTTCATATTCTTGGTTGTATATATGCATATTCATTTCATGATGTAAACATTCTACCAGCAGAAGCCTTGTAATTTGTTCATTCTGCTATGTATATATGCAAAAGCAGTAAAGCTTCCAGTCAAAAAGAAAGCACATATTGTATTAGAGAAAAAAAGCAGCTACGTGCATAGCCTTGCAGTATGCTTTTCTGTATCACATAGCCAAATCTCTTTCACATCGGTGAGATTGTGTATTCAACTATTTTATATCATTTCTCTTATTGAAAGCAAAAAACAGTCTTTATAACAGCGTAAAGTTCAACATACTGCTGTTAGTTCAGTGAAATATGAAACTTTACCCTAAAGGATGTACTAAGTTAAAATTGGGGGTGTATTTATGTACTATAATTTCATCTGTACTCATTTGAAAGATAAACTTTGCCATTGGTTACTAACATTGAACAGTTCAATAGCTATTAATAGCAAGCAAAGACCAGGGTGGATGAACAGAGTCTGGGCTGTAAAAATTTTAAACATCAGAAGAAATTTGAACAGGTGGGGCTACAAAAGTCATTTGTTTCAAGTTTAATTAAAAACACAGATGGGGACATATTTTTATGCATGCACAGCATACAAGAATGTGAAACGGACTGTTGTGTGTTTCTGTTGACTTTATTCGTTTGGAATGAAAAGCTGGAACATAAGGCGTGTTGAAGTGATATATTTTGGAGGAAGATGGCTGTTCAAGATCAGTTGTTTAAAGACTGAGCGATTTTCTTGCATCCTCACAAGGAGTAGTTGGAACGTGTCTCCCCATCCCCCTCAGCAAGCAAAAGCAGATATAGTCTTCAAGTAAATGGAGATGGAATTTCTTGAGGACAAAATATGGAAATCTCTTGTTTTCACAGAATAAAACAATGTCATGTTTTTCATTCTATTGGGAATGTGCCCTATTCTTCAAGCACTGTTTGCTGTCACTCACTTAGCGTTCTTAATGCAGAGGTCAGTAATTAAATCCGTGATGACCTTGATAGCAGTAGTTGGACAGTGTTTATTGATCTGGAGACCGTGGACTTTTAAGATGCATCTGCCTTTCAAGTAAACTGTTTAGAGGAACCTCTGCAAACAGCATGTCGATCGTAAGCAGTGATGTTTCTGTCGGAAGAAGTTTTTTTAAAGAGAAGAGTCACGGATTCAATTTGCTAATGACATCAAACATGAGATTTTGTGTATCTGAAGACAAAAGTTTGTGTCTAGGGGGATTATCTGCACTGAATGACAGTGAACGGCAGCTTCATCCAAAGAGCTTGACCAGACTGTACTTCTGACTCGCACGTGGCATTCTTGCATTTGCAGTAGATGAAGGTTGTCATAACGACGTAATAGCTCCTCATAATGCTTGCATGTTTTTCCTTCTTCAGATCCTATTTTCTTTCTTTTCAGAAGTAAGAGTGCCAAAGATTTCATCTCATATTTACTCCAGGTCAAAATTTAACCCATTCACAAGGAAAAAATTCATGGCCATATTTGCAATAATTATACACGGTATTAATTCAGTGTAAGTTTAATGTCAGGTTTAAAATGTCAGTCCCTTAGAAACTGATATTGAATAATCTCATTACAGAAAAGTCAACAAGTCATTCCGCGGAAGGCAGTGCCCTATTATTGTCCATTGCAAGTAAGTTTATATTCTTTTTATTGACTACGTCTGACATATTCATTCTTGAGGTTTCGAACAATTGTGCTCATGGGTCTTGATACATAAATCATTTATCCGTCTCACTCCTTGGGTATATAGTCTGAAAAAAACATAAACACAATCAGTGAGATAAAAGTTTGTGACATTTATCACCACAGGATAACTTTTTATTTCAATATACAATATAGAGAGTCTTTTGTAATCGATCTTCACTCCAACTTTGTTTTATTGAGATTTGTTGTAAAAGGAAGAATTATACAAAAGACACTCAAAAGATAAAACCAAAATATCATTGAAAAAAGTCTGAAAATAAACCGAAAGATTTCATTCAGAATATTTTGTGAAATAAACATTCATTTTATCACCTTGATTTTATCCTTGGGACCTGGAATTTTAAAACCTGTCAAGGAATTCTTCGTTTTATAGCATCTGGTTAATTTGACTCAGTCACTCAGATATAAAATCGGTTTGGTCATTGTCACCAGTATTCAAGGTTCCTCATCTTCTTTCGTCCTTCACTCATCCAGCGTTAATAAGATACCTCCTCTGGGTGGATGATAGGAGTATGCTCTCAAGGGTGCTGCTTATTTGTCATTATAGGAGGAGAGAAGTTCCTTCCAAGGATGTAGGTCAGGTTGAGGATCCTTCTAAATTGATTTTGTGGAAAGATGAGAGGAAAGACCAGTTCTTGTGGTTTGTCTTAAAGAAAAAAAGCAGAGTTTATGTCAGGAGATAATCAGGTCCCTCAGTAGTGTTATGTGTCATAATTTATTCCGGACTGGCTTTTTAATGCAAATAGAACCCCAGCTGTACATGTTCAATTAAGAAGATTCCCTAGGCTAGATGAGAGTTATTTTAGTGTATTAAAATTTTTGGTAAACCATTTTGAGATGGAGTCTTAAAAGCATTGAGGATGAGATGGTGGAGGTGAAAGGCATCAGGGGGATACATAAAACAACATTACATCCAGCATACAGTTGTGGATGGATAAAAATAAACAAATATCACATCAAGCATACTGCATGTAAAAAATGATAGTGACTATTCTGTTATTGAAGTTCTTTTCATGCCAAAATGGTGATTTCTAATGGAAAAAGTGGTATTTTTAAAAAGTGACCTCCAAGTCCAACATGATTAGGAAAATTTCAAAAGGTTTAAGTTGTAAGCAGTGTGGTATTGTAAGATTAATCTGGAGAGGACATTTTCAGAATTAATAAGCTTATGCTGCAATTGCACAGCCCTTCTCCCTCTCCCTCCTTCTACAAATTGAGCCAGCTTGTCTGCATACTGCATCATTCACCAAACATTTAATTATTGGCTTCTGTCTATGAATATCTTAATATGTGTCATTGAGCCCTCTCAAAACTCTGTGATTAGAAATGTCCTAGTATTGAAAGACAGTTTTCTCTTCAATTTTACATCAACATATGTACAGTATTTCACAATAATTTTTCCTAGAAAATACCAATATATTTGGTATAATTCCATCTCAAAATGTGGTGCCAAAGGCATATTTTTTATTGCCACACTGCCGTTAACGATCTGACCCTTCCTCTCATACAAACGAGGAGTTATTCTCCCTAAAATATCAGTGCTGATTTGTCAAGCTGTCATCTTCCATAATAAAGCATCTTAATGATTTTTATTCCTTGTTCCCCTTTGTCAATCAAAGGAGATAATTAATTATGTCCAAAATATTTAAAAACTAACATTTTAACCCAGGGGATAGGCTTACCCTTTCCTTTTTCCTTCCTCATGTACAGGGAAGATGGATGAAAATATTGAGACTCCAATCTCCTCCAAGTTTGCTATATCTTTTAAATTACTGTAACAAACCAGCCCTGTTCAATCTTTTTTTTTTTTTTTTTTTCTTTTTTTTTTCTTTTTTTTGTATGTTAAACCATTCCTGTTTGTTGAAGCAATTTTTTTCAAATTTTGATGACACTTTTTACAGCCTTTTTGTGATTTTTATCCTCAAAAGAAATTGAAGGGGGTATGACATCCCCCAAGTACAGCTGTTGACTGCACGTTGATTGACATTCATTCAAACAACATGTCTCCACTCTGGTTGGTCTATGATGACTTGTACAGTCACTTGTGTTCTCAGTTAAGCTCACTCACAGTTGTATTACTATATAGCCTTCAACAACTGAAACTCAGTGCAGGCTACTATGGTTTTCTCATGGAGGTGTATGAGACAGGTCTTTTTTGTTTAAATTGAAGGAAGGGCTGTAAGTAAACTTAGAAGGGAGAATACTGTCTGGAGGAAGATTAGAGAGCTTCAAATCCATTCCTCTGAAGAATTTGCCAGCAAAAATTGTGATTAGAAATTTGGGATCTGTGTACTATGAAGGTGATTAAATGCCCCATTGAAAGCTACAAAATATAAATGTTTTGTCTAAGAGTAAACTTTGAAGCATACAATACCTTCTCCCAATGGCATTACAAGGCTTACAGCAAATGGGGAACTGTTTGGATGAAGTGTAGTCGAAAATGATTAAGTAGAAATGGTGTGAGTTTCCTGCCTAGCTAGCCTCAACAGTTAAAGGTGTTGAAACCAGATGACAAGAGTTCAGATGTGGACTGTGAATATTAGACTAAGATGTAGTTACTTGTTGAGTATCAACTGAGCAGGATCTGGTCAAGAGCTTGCTTGGTGAAAGAAGGGTGATAGATTTTCAAAAGGTCTTAAATTTGACCATATGACATTTCTGTATGCTCATTACCTTTACATTAGACACTTTGAGAAGAGTGGAATGTAAAAAAAAGAAATTGTAAACACAATAAAGTTCAAATGATGTATTATTCAGACTTGGAACTTACATATTTCCCCTTGACAAGACCCCCCACCACCTCAACATTGTTCACATTCATTTATTCAAATGTAACAAGTTTCACCCAAGTTATGTTTGAATGGTTAAGTGTTCAAGTAACATTAACAGTTTCTAATAACTGGGATTTCTTTTTTCTTCTTTTACAGTGATGGTGTTGGCAGGACAGGGACGTACATCTTAATAGATCTTGTCCTGACTAGAATGACAAAAGGTGCCAAGGAAATTGACATAGCAGCAACATTAGAGCACATACGAGACCACAGGGAGAACCTGGTTAGGACGAAGGTGAGCTAGCATAGGTTTATTTGTTAGGTAACGTGTTGACCAACAATCCCTAGAGTGGAAAAATATGTCAAGTACTGAGTATGTGTGTGAAAATTCCTGTTCTCCAAATTTCTACTCAACCATGTATCAAAAAATGCTTGGATTGCTTAAATAAGCAATTAAATATCCTCCTTTTTTTCCTAGTTTTCCCTAACCTCTCCACCCCCTCCCACCCCACCTCCCTCCTTATCTTTGACCTGTAACTTGTTCATGTAATATCTGTTTAGCATCATGTATTGCACATTTCGTTTCATGTGCTAGCAGCAGGAATAGTATCCGTGTATATAGCATGCACAGACAGTCATCAGTGTCATTCTTTAGAAATGATTTTATTTGTATGTCCTTCCAAAACCACACTGATGGAAAATGGAAAAAATGAGAAAGAAATATATTTTCATCTGTGACCTGACCTTCTTAACACCTACAAAATCCTTGAAGATATAACTGCCATTATGAGTGTTGATGTGACAAGAATCTGGCCTGTCCTTGTGATTTTATTGGTTGGGGGATAATTAAATGTCTCAGAGTTTTGATTTGTATTCATTTTGGGTCTATTTGGCTTAGATGTGTGTGGCATGGTATATCGGTAACAGTCTGATCCAAAACATATTACTACAAGTGGTAGTTAATTCTGCAAAGGCCAGTATTTCTTTAGGCTATAACAGACATGACCTACAAATTACAAGAATAAGAGGGTACATGCATAAGAGTATGGTACCACTTTCCATTTGAGGGTCTGAGCACTTTTGCCTTAAATTTGAAGTGTGTTTGCCTAAAGAAAAGCCCAAAATAGCAAACTGTTTTTTTCTGAATGGGGCATTACAGGACCTTCCCCTAGCTCACTTGTCTTATAATCTTATGAATGCTTTGCAGTAAACTTGGATAGCTTATAAAGCAAAAATGTGTTATGTTTCCATTGTAAGAGCATTAAAAAGATTTGTTACAGAAGCTTGTGAATGTGATTAGATTTATGGAAGAAGAAATTTCTTTTCTCAACATATGTAAGTGGTACCATTGCAGTAGTTATGTCAGAATAAGAAGTGGAATGCAGGGTTGGGGCATGCTGATATTTGGGTCGGGGAAAAATGGTGTCCAAGACATCAGCAAATTGTAGATAAGTCATCCATGGTGGAGGGGTAAAATGTGGGTGGGGGCAAAATTAGTAACTCCTTTCCCTTTCCATGTAGTGCCACCAGGCCCCCCCCCCCCTAACAAAGTGGTTTTAGCCATTGAGATGCAAATGTACAGTAGATCAATCAATACATTTTCATAAGAACCTTAGAATTGCATTTTTTTTTTTCTTTCACTTTTAGGAGCAATTTGAATTCGCACTGACCGCTGTAGCTGAGGAGGTCAACGCCATCCTGAAAGCCCTCCCTCAATAACAAATACACAACCTCTGCATGTGATCTTGTTCATTTTGTGGTTATTGACTAGATTGTACTTGCTCAAACCTCCATTCCCGTCTTTCCCCTAACGCATTCTTTTAACCCCCATTTTCCTGACGTCGTGAGGCTTCTAAAGTAACCAAGGGTCTAAGTTTCCATGGTACTACCTTTGAGAGCCGTTTTCAAAAAAAATTCCCTTTGTGTATGTTACCATTAGTTCCACATTAGATTACTGGATTTTGTCAAAGTGTTGCATTCCGAAATCAAAGTACTACATAGTTTTAATCATTCTCACTTTTAGGGTCAGGTGTCGAAACCTCGACAGTCGTTGTCTGTGGCAGTGTTGTGCATAGCAGCATGAATAAATAGCCTTATCTATATAACAAAGAAAAAATACTATGAAGAAAATTTATTCAGATTATGAATTAAAAGACCTAAATGTTATATTTAGTGTTGTAGGAATAGATAATGCTTTTCTCTATTGTCTTCTTTTTTTTTTTTTTTTTGACAACTTTTTGTCCGTAACAACAGAACAGTAATAAGGCATCAGAATGTTAAAGGTCATGTCATTGTAAACTGCAAGGACAAAAAAGTTAAGGGCTCTATTTTACTCTGGTAAATGATGGAGGGATTTAGAAGTCAATTTGAGAACTTCAGGATTTTATCTTAAGGTCTTATGGATGGTTGGTCTTGAGTTTATAATTTTAATCTGTTTGCCCGTCATTATATTTATTTATTTATTGGATTGATTTTATCAAGAGATACAATATGTCGAAAGACAGTAAATGAAGGACATGGTTGGACATGACAGCATACTGTTGGGATTTTATCCAAGGTTGCTTAATGGCCATCTGCTCTGAACAAAGTTATGGAAGCATTTGATTGGATCTCTAATGTCAAATTTGAAAAATTTAAAAAAAGCAATTTATGTCAAGAACGAAAAAACAGAAATGGGAAAGGATAGCTTCATGGTCGTGATTGGTATAGCAAAATAAAACACATCATAATTTAACTGACTGTCTGTTCAATTTGTGAAGTTTTCATCACCTGGAGATGTGGTGTTGACATTACTTTAAGCAATGCAGAAGTTCACGTCATCTTTAATGAAGCTTTTAAGAAAAGTGGAAATAATTAAAAGACAATTGTTATTATCTTACAATGCAATTGCCTCTAGTGTATATGTTGGTGTCCACTTGCAGTGCAGGGTCATTGGAAATGGGCAGAATTGGAGGGAAAAGCAGTTTAATAGTAAGAAGTCAGAAGTGCCTGGTGAGGAGATATGGAAGAGTGATATAAAACATCAGAGAGATGATAATGGTTCAGAAGTGATTTGTATGGTATGACTAGAGGTAGACATATGTAACCAAGCAACTTGTAATTGAACCCTACTAACCATGTAAAAAAATAAGTACTTAATGGTACATATACATTAATTGTGACAAGATCATGCATTTTGACATTCCATTCTTAATTTTGGAAGCCCTTTGATAGAAATTTGGTTTGTTAAGAGTGAATAGCATAATATTTCAGAATATTTGCAAAGTAACCTTTATAACAGGAGGCAGTTGCCAAATGGGTAATTAATTGCTTTGCAATATGTTATTTTGCTCTCATAACTTGACAACAGAGAGTTTAGGCTTAAGGGAGATGTCTTAGTAGCAGGCTAGGATGTAGTTACAAGAAGCCCAGTATTTACCCTTCCCATGGTAGCCTACCTGCATAATCCAAACAACACATTTGTCTCATTTTTTTCTTCGTGGCTAGTTTTAATACAGCCTTTGATGAGATTTGAGGCTATTTTTTAGACTTTTGTGGGAAAAATAATTGTACATTGTCGAGCATCTAAACAGGTATTTTTTTCCTGTTATGTATGTCTGACATTGGCAATATTTGGATTTATTCATGAAATGTCGTATTCAAGCAATCAGAATTCCATCCTGTTGAGAAATATTTTTTTTTTAGGTTTTTCTTTTTGGCATGTGCATGTCATATATCTTGAAGGAATATACTTTGGTAACCTTGGAAACAAAGAGAGAGGAGCCAAGTTTTCTTTTTACACTCTATTTTAAATTGGCCTATTTTACAGAATCACCGGGAATGGTTTCAGAGTTTTATTGCTCAGTAAATGAAATGATACCTTTTGATCTATTTTTGCTCCAGAATTGAATATTTTCCTCACATTTGGAAGGGGTTCAGTTTAGTGGTTTTATGTTCACTCATTTCAGGTTAATGCAATTTAAAGTCTGATGCAATCATGTTTTTGTTTTTAAATAATCAGTTATTTTGTGAAGTTTGTGTATATGTGTGACTGAGTGATAATATATTAGGTAGATGATGACATCTCTGTGTAACTGTTCTTTGTTTAAGGTCGAATATTCTAATATTCCAAGCAGAGGTGGGGCCAGGATTTTCTCAAAGGCGCAACTTGAAGCCCCGACAAAGGTACTGGGTTGCCAGAACAGTGGCGATAAACACAAATTTTTGAGTCCTGAAAAATTTTTGAAGAAACTTTGGAAATTTGCAGTTTTAATTGCAGGAAATTTGATAATTTGGGGGTTTTATTGGATTGAAAATTTAGGATTTTGTTGTAAAACCTACCCACCTTAGAGCAAAATCAAGTAATACATTGGCAGACTGATCCCTGTCAGGAATTACTTAATGCTTTATCATCTCATGCTTTATCATCACATTAAAGCTCTCCAAACAAAATTAAAAAAATTCCTAAATGGGGTACCATCCTTTCCAACAGGAAAGGGGGCATACCTTT
Source organism: Holothuria glaberrima (assembly GCA_009936505.3). Classification (NCBI taxonomy): domain Eukaryota; kingdom Metazoa; phylum Echinodermata; class Holothuroidea; order Aspidochirotida; family Holothuriidae; genus Holothuria; species Holothuria glaberrima. The sequence continues at coordinate 43,656 of WURT03650092.1, forward strand.
CCTCCCC
>WURT03650092.1:43762-61746 GCA_009936505.3 Holothuria glaberrima
CTCCAAACAAAATTAAAAAAATTCCTAAATGGGGTACCATCCTTTCCAACAGGAAAGGGGGCATACCTTTCCTCCCCAACCAAGTACCACTTCCTGGTTCCAAGAACAAAGTTTCTTGAAAGAATATATCAAAATCCTGTCAAGCCCAGAAGATTTCTCATTGTTCATCCTAACTTGGTCTCATATCTTTTCTTTCTCATTTACCAGACTGGTAATGACAATGTATTTGCACAAAAAGTCCCATATTTATACTGTTGGGATAGATACAGGGTGGGTGATTATAATGGAAAAAGGCTTTTTGCAAACTGGAATTTCATTTACTATGTTTGGTAGTGTTGTCCGTATGGAAAGGTGTGATCAGGCATGATGAATGTACCAGCCTACCAGGGCTATTAAATGGTCCACGGCTGTACCGCCTGTTTCTGCTCAATGTAGCTACAAATATGTGGGGGTTATCATTCATCATTTTCTTAGATGAGTCCTTTAGTTGTTGCAGGAAATCGGCAAAATACTTTTCCCCAATAGGCTAATGATGATTTACAGGATCTGTTAATTGAAGATACCCTAACAGACCGTAGCCAGACAAGTTATTGAAGGGGGCAAACTAGCTTCCAGGGGCAAAATATTTCTTAAGGGGAAGACATACTAAAATGCACAAAGGCAATGGTAATTTTGAATTTCCCAGGGCCCCTCCCTCCCCTTGGCTACAGGCTCACACCCTAAACCAAGCAAGAAGTATGTAGGGGACTATATTCTGATTTAAATCAAAAGTTTGCCTAAATGGCCCTTTCGATGAACATTATCCATTTATCCCACATTTACATATTTCCTGTTTCCCTTGAATGTGATGAGATATTTGCTGTTCCCTTAACTTTGGCAAAACAAAAGAACCAAGCAAACACCCCACCCCTTTCCCCTTCCCCCATCTTCTATACCCATGGCGACTACCCAATAGTAAACTGTCTGGCAGATATCAAGCAACCCAAGACTGGAACTGGTAGCATGTTAAACTCGCCGCAAGATGATAAAACCTAGCGTAGGCCCCACTATACACGTCCTTTACGAAATGGTTTAAATAAGTTGTATTGCATTAGTGCAATGTCTGCTAAACTTGTCTTCAGGATATTCAGTGTCGAGGACACTGTACTTTTAGATTGATAAGCAGACCAAGAGGGCTGACGGGGCTGTGGTACCTCCAAAAAGTGAGCCCAAGAAGCACAAAAGTTTCGTTGAAAAAGTGGACAGAATTGGGGTGAAATAAAGCACCATTTTTTACACACTGGGAAGTGGGAACCTAAAATGGTACAAACATTTCGAAAAAGGTATCATCTCCCCGCCTCCCCGACCCTTTTCCACATGACACAGATCAACGTTTCTTCATTTATCCATTTTTTTGTTAGTTCCCGCCTTCATAACTTGATGTATGACGTAACGTTTAGTTTAGTTTAACGTTTGAGGGTCAGTAAGCCAATTGGCTCATCGACGACCCAATACAGAGTAAGCCCGGATGAACACCGGCGAGATTCGCCTTCTCTTTTCGACCAGTGCTCAGAGATTAACGAGGCAGGCGTGTACTAATCGCTCCCGGGACCACCATTTAACATCCCCGTCCGACGGACGCGAGTGTATCCCCAGTGTTTAGCCACTTTCCCAAAGGCTGGGAAGGGTGGAGGGTCCTTGCTCTGCACCACTGCTCAACAGCTGTATCGAGCAAATTGCTCACAACTCTCTGAATCGGACAACTTCCTGAGACGGACGATCAGATACCCAATTAAAATTCACCAATTTAAACCCCCTCAGCGTCACTGCGAACAGCTATACTGAACAAATAAATTTTAGTCCCCAGAAAATTTCCAAGTGGTTCCACCGGGATTTGATCCGTGTGCAAGGAGGCAGTACACTCAACCACCAAGCCAACTCCACCCACTTTACGTCAACGTATGTAAGTGATAATTACAACACCTTAGAAATAGCTTTTCCCAATCTAATCACGGCATATGTATCCGCTAGTGTCCGGATCAACGGAACTTAAAAAAAGAAAAAAATGGGAGGTTCGGGATTCGATCTCCGGCCCCTGGTCAAAGTAAGATGGGGTTTCATCCAAGAGCAATCTACTGTTTTCCCATCTGAACTGGCCTTTCAAAAGAAACCAAATTTGATGTAAGTTGTTGAGTTGATTGCCACCGACGTGAAGTTGCCAACCCTGCGAGCTTTGATTTACCGGCAACACAAAAGTGCAGTTAGCCTGGCAAATCCAAGCCGAAGTCATGTTCGGGGGCCCTGGGGCTGCTACCCCTGGAAATTTCCGCTCCCAACAACAACTTACAGTTGCCTTATAACTTGTTCACGTATCGCCCACCTGAAAAATATTCCAGCCTGGATGCGTCACCGTATTAAATACATTGTCTAAGTAAGGCCTGGCCTCAACAGGGAACCAGAATTCCTCAGAATGAAGGGACTCTGTTTTTGTTTACTTTGTAAAGATTTACATAATTATGCATCATAAGTTTATATCATCGGCCACTGTAGAGAAAAAGGGTGGTGAGGGGGGGGGGGTCATCAATACTCTTTGAAGACGTTTCACCTTACTATGTATTTTGTTACGAACCTTTCTGGGAGTGGTATCTTTCCTTACGGCAAACCTGACTTCAATAATGAATGCATTGCCTTTACTGTTTGTTGTCAGCACGGTCCTCAGGTTACACGATGCAACCCACGTATTCAAAGTCGGGGAGCCAGGTTTGTGCTTGAATGTCAGAGATTAAGGTTAATGTTTAATGTTTCAGGGCCAGGAAGCCACTTGACTCATCGAGGACCCTACGTCTGATTGATCGAAGATGAGCAACGGCAAAATTCGCCTTCTTTTTCCGACTAGTGCTCAGAGGGAGAGTAACGAGGCAGGGTTGAACTAATTGTCCTTCCTGTTCCCTAAACTGCCATTTTGACGTCCCCAACAGGCCCGTAGCCAAGAGGACGAAGCCCCCTGAATATTTTTACGCCCCAGAGAAGTTTCAAGTTGTCATTGACAATACATTTTACACATTTGGCCTCCTGAAAAATCCCCCCTGGAAGCCATTTCGCCCCATTCAGTACCTTGTCTGGCTACGGGCCTGAGCCCACCTGACCGACATGAGTGTATCCCAGTCTTTAGTCATTTTCCAAAAGGCTGGGAGGGTAGGAGAATAATTGCTCTGCTCGACTGGTCGACAGCTGAACCGAGAGAAACGGACGGTTTCCTCAACCTGACGACCTCCTGAGCTATTTATTTTATGGATGGGTCTTTAACTGACTGCGCGCACTGAGGGATTGATTATTATATGGTCGTCAACGTGACTGATGAGCACCGCTTACATCTTCAGATATACCCGCAGATTTTTCCTAGTGCAATATCGTGAATGAAAGGAATGGATTTATTCGTGATTGATTTTCTCATTCATAATTTGTAAGATTTTCATTGTGACCTCGTAGACCTTTAAAAAAGGAGAAAAAATCAACGTTCGGTGTCATAACGCTGAATGGACTTAGAACAGGCTGCCCTAAAGCTGGACTTATAATCCAGGGAAGACTGACGTATGGTCACCTACCAGTCTTCTCCGCGGAGCAGACTCTGTTTCCTCGAGAATTTGTAGTTTTAGGCCTTCGCAGAGCTGCGAAACATTTAATCTGGGCCAGTGTTCACCCTCTCAACCTGAGATGTTTCTGACTGTCAGTGTCACGTGTAAATCGACCCTATAGGCCTGTTTTCACAGCAGAAAAAATACACTACTTTCACCGTTGTTGCAACAGTCTCCGAACCCATCCCAATAAAGGGAAATGTTAGGCTCCCTGTCTAAATGAACTCGAAGGAAAACACAAAGGAACACCTGCAAGCAACAAGTCTGATTCATCTAAAATAGTTGAGTCTGATCCGAGCGCCCCCAGCAAGAAGCAAGACTAGATTGTTTCAGAATGAAATTTCCCCGTTTGTAAATTGATTATCACCTTACGGTATTATTGCGGCATCTGTCTCTCAGTGTGTTCTAATAACTTCATTAACAAGCCACTCTGCGAGAAAGTTTTGTAAAAGGAAGTCCCAACAGAAGACTGCGGAGATCGTCTCCATTGAACTCGAGAGCGATGGCTCGGAGACTTGCTATAGGAAATCACCTATTATGAGCAATGGTGTAAAAATAGAACCAATAGAAGTGGCTGATTACCCACTGCAATATGCATATTCATATTCAGTAATATGCTTTGGGATATTAGTGTTCAGTGTCTAGAGCGACTTCATAATATACCTTCCTACCTGACACAAGGACGCCGTACATGGATTGGACAGTTAGTACATTCAATACTCAGGTACCTCAAAATCATAAGCAGAACCAATCTGGACAAACATATCGAGTGGAATTTATCCCAGAAGACAAATCTGACTACGCTTGAAATTTTTTGGCCTGGAACTTACCTCACGGTATAAAGATAATGTACATGGATTACCTTTTTGATAATGTAAGAACAAGCTAACAGTAGCCTACCAACAGAAACGTGTGGTAAAATGTTCGAAATACTTAGAACTTTTAGGAGTGTGGTAGATTTTTCTTTTCATGTATCAAAATTGTCCTAACATAAGAAATGGAACTGTCGGCATCTGCGTTTACTTTTCTCATACTTGTAGTGTTATTGTATTTTGAGAAGTGTTTATCTCAGAGCAGACGATCGGGTCCAACTGCTGGATGTATAATAAATACGTGCAGTTATGCAAGGGATACCCGTGCTATGGACTGTGAGGGTCGCCAGCTCGTCTGTGTTCCTTCGAATCACCTCTACAGACAATCGGAAACAGTCAAACTTGCTCAAAATTTGATTCCAGCAATTCGGTCATCAAGTTTTGCCGGATATTCTGGCTTAGTTCAACTTGACATATCAAACAATGTTATCGTTACACTGGGAACCAATGCATTTCATAATCTACGACGTTTACAAAGGTTGTACATTAACTTTAACGCGATCACAGAAATAGGTGCTACATCTTTTTCGATGTTAGGGAACTTGAACATTCTTCAGCTGCAAGGTAATAATATAAATATAATACACCCGAACGCTTTCAATGACTTGGTGAGCATCCGAGAATTAAATTTAGCGGGAAATAGACTGACCACTTTACCAGACGGTGTGTTTTCGTCAATGACTAATATGCAGTTTCTTTTCTTACAAGAAAATCAATTAACTTCCTCTCCAAATTCTCACTTTCTCCGGGGATTGCGAGGACTCCAAGATATCGATCTTGACGGAAACCGGTTTACAGCAATACCGCAATTGGAAGGGTTATCGCGGTTAAATGCTTTTGACATGACGGACTCTCAGGTGACAACTGTTTCCAACAACACTTTTCTCAACGCTATAAGACTGAGAGACGTTGTCCTGAGTGGAAATGTCATATCTCTTATAGAACCTCTAGCTTTTGTGGGTTTGCAAAACACGGTAGAGCTTGATTTATCGTACAACGCAATAGCTGATATACCGGTGATAGGTTTTGCACCTTTACGTAATCTAGAAGTTTTGCTGTTACAAAGTAATTCAATTTCTTCACTTACAACTGAACATTTTCAATCTCTACGAGCCCTTCGAACTCTCAGCCTGGAAGGAAATCTTTTGCAACGATTACCGGTTATGAATTCTTTGCTTGCACTGACGGTGTTAAACGTTAAATCGAATCTCCTGGAAACGTTTGACCAGCAAACTTTACAGTCTTTGCCTCGTTTAAACAAGTTGCAGCTGGTAGGTAACAAGTTACAATGTGACTGTAGACTGAGGGCTCTTAAACAATTTTATATTGCTAGTGGTCGAGCACATCACCCCCATGAAATACCCCTGTGCAATGCTCCAGAGCCACCAACGCTTCGAGGATCACGTATCACCACCGTCAGTGGAGGAGACTTTGTTTGCAAAGTCCCAACAGTTCGTTCAGGGATGACGACCCTTCATAGTACGGAAAGTTCAAGTGCCATTCTGTCCTGTATATCTAATGGGTTCCCATCACCTGTAATTACGTGGTTATCGCCAAATGGGGTCATTTACCGTTATGGGGAAACTGGACGAGTAAGGGTGACCAGGAGTGGAGAATTAGTATTTAGGGTGATTGAAGTTCGTGATCAGGGCAGGTACACTTGTGTCGGTACCAATCCAGCTGGTACAGCAAGGGCCGCAGTGACGCTTGTGGTTACACCGAATCCCAAGAAATCACCCCAAACCACTCCGACTGTACCAAATCAGGGTCCTGTAACACTCCAATCCTCTAACAATATCACAACACAACAACCCTTGCCAGCTGGCACTGTGAAAATTTTAACCTCTAAAATGATTATGAAGCCAGTGACTGGGCCATCTAGTGGGCCAAGAAGAACAAAAGCACAAACTACGGTTAACATTCCCACAAAAAAGCCGACGGACTCCAACCTAGTCGACACTGACATTACTGTCGACATAGAAGGTGACGACGCCGTAGAAACTCAAGGGCGAAAAGGAAACACTCCCGACGCAAAAGATTCTCCGATAACAACCGAACCAAGTAATCGGAAAGTGGACAAAAATGCTATAGTCCCTAGTTGCATCAAAGGCAATGCAGGTGGGGTACTGGGTGCTATTTTCAGCACGTTTATCATAACAATGGCGTGCGTGTTTGCTGGTTTTGCTGCTTGGCGCAAAGGATTGATTACCCTCGCGCTTACGACAAATGTCAAGAAAGAACGGTTGGTAAATATTCGTAGACAAGAGTCCCTCAATTCAACTTCCTCTGCGCCGCCCACTAACGCCAGCTCACAAAGACGCATTATTCGACCTTCGAGCTCTATTCGATCAGGAATTCATTCTACCGAGGACAGTAGCGTGGGATCTAGCTACAGTTTCAGTGAAGTTAGCACGGAGAGTGTCAGCGTAAGTTCAAGAGAAGAAACAGCGCGTTATGTAACTACAGAAAGCGTGACGGATCCCGACAGCGTGCGCATGCGTCAACAACGCCTCGCTGCGATCGCTAATTCCCCTGCTTTTCTAAGCAGCTTATCCGACAGTGACAACACAAGTTCTTGTACACCGAGACAAACCTCACAAAGACGCTTGTATGCCAATGCAGAGGTAGTTAAACAGGATCCAAACTACACGTCGCTATGGAGACAAGGGGAAAATCCCCAACAAATGTCTGGTAGCGAGTATGAGAGGGCGCGAAACGATGTTGACAGCAGAATTTATATCGATGTAAGGTAAAACGCTAAGTAACTAGTCAGACTTGTTATTCTGAGTATTTTTTATATCAAATGAAGTGAGTGTCTTGTTAGTAATGAATATAAAATATCTGAAAGATTTGTAAAATTGCACCTTACTGATGGACGGAGGAGAAAAGATCTAGCTGAATGAGATTGTTGCAAATTATGTCGGATGGAATATTAGATATTTACAGCATTGCTTCTGTGTCTACAAAACATTCAGTGCTGCGAAAAATAACGGTCTGTAAATAATATCCGTGTAAGGATACCATCCCACGAAAAAGTTAGATTTGTGAATAACCGTCCTCTGTTCGATGTGGCATGTAGTTTGTAAATACTTGGTGTTGATCGAATCAAACAAATTATTTCCTTGTTACTCACACTGGCCACTCTTATTACTAAGATATCTCTCTCAAACGAAGTCCGCTTATGAGAATGGCAAGTAATATCAAGTTTGAGGCTTACAATAAAAACGTGCTTGACATGTTTTTATATTTTATCCTGGGCACAGGTGTGGCTATCAAAGTTTTTAGAAAGGCTTAAAGTTTTCTAGGAAAAATTTTTTCTCTCCTCTTTTACGAAACACTTGTTTAAATTCGCCTAATATAACAGACCACACTCGGTGATAAAGAGGTCTCTATGATAAGGAAAATATATGACGGAAGTGAATTAACTAAATCACTCCTTGATTTCTATTGCATCCTATAATTTACAATTTACTAGGGACATTTTGCGTATTTGTACTTTATATGGTCAGTTTTTGAAACTTGTTCATTAGTTTCTAGAACATTACACATTAGGAGGACCCCCCCCCACACACACTTTTGGAAGATGCTGTCATTCTTTTCCCATGACTTTTTCTTTAAGAATCCTTTACCCCCCTCCCCTCCTTCCAACATTTTCGACACAAATCCCCGCTACTGAAGGGGCCTTTGGATAGATCTATCATAGGAGTCTCTGTGTTCGTAGCTGTGGTACCATAGGAGAAACTGGGGCATTGTCTTGATTGCACCCTCTGGATAGGGATAGGTAGGTGGGGAGGAAAGAGTCTAAAAGGACCCAGTGTGCAAAGTTATGCCTGTGGGTATGCGCAGAGAGCTGGGACATGATTACTTCCAGATCTGTAGCTGTTGTTCTGTCACAACCAGTTAGACATGTCAGGCTGTATTCTGCTATGCTCATTGTAATATACCACAGTGTTTGCTCTTCTGATCATTGATTAAAAAAAAATGAGTTGAAAGTGAAATTTCATACTAGGGAATAACATACGAATTTCGAACAGTATGCATGAAAGACACTTTTTAAGCAAGTTAGTTTTTCAAAGGGTTTAAGTTGGCTGAGCGTCTTCTGGACATGGACATTTCTAGCTTTCTGCCAAAATGTAATTTTCTGAAGTCTTATCTGCAGTGGCGTAGCTACCGGGGTGGCCTGGGGAGGCTGGGGAGGGTCTCCAGCCCCCACACACGTAATCTCAGAGCCCCTCAGCAGCCCCCACCGGTGATCAGATACATGTTGAAAAATATCAGTTGAATATACACAAGCCCTTCCATTTAGAGACATTTAGAGATCCACCACCCACTCCAGCCCCCCCCCCCCGCATAAAAAAACTCTGGCTACGCCACTGCTTATCTGATAGACCCACAGCTTTACTAACTCCGTCACAAAAATCGCTGCATTGTGTCTTATCTAAGAGAGGGCACATGCTAAGTCTCTTCTGAGTGACTGTATACCTGAAATTTGATTCATACAGATAATTTGCACCTTTATCTATGTATGTAAGTGCACTACCTAACACTTTTGGCCGGTCATGTGACTGCAAAGGTAAGATATCCTCCATTGGGATCGAAGGTAAAAATTTCCTTGCGTTCATAAGTGGATTAATCACCGATAATGTATTGAATATAGCAGTGAGTTGCCACGAAGCTCCCTGATTATAGAACATATACTGGATTTACAGTACCATAACAACAGTGACACCGGTGGCGCAAGAATTTGATCAACAGGAGACCTACGCTCCCAAACAGGGGTCAGCAACTCGAGCCTCCCACATTACTCCATTAGGAGGGCGAAGCCAATATTTTCCGTCCACCATTTGCCCCTTCTGGCACCCCTACTCCCTTCTGACACCCCTCCCCTCTGCGTTGTGATCAGGTGGGGGATAGCCATTCTTCCCAATCCCCATCTGATATTTGTACTGCTGTCATTGATTCGTTCTACAAAAAAGTGATCGTCCCTTTCAACAGTGGTAGGTTTTATTAAAGGGGGTGCAAAAATGTCACATTGTTAAATTATAGGGCCTGCCGCAAAACAGTTTCCAAGGGCAGGGAGCACATGCCCCTGGATTAAACGCTGTTTTCCCTCAAAGTAGCCCTCTCATATTTTTCAATAGTGCAAGAATGTGAGTTGGATTATCGATACTCCACGAATAGAAAAAATGAAACTTGAATATTATTCAACTGTATGAAGAGACAAACTAAAGCTGCTAGGTTTAAAACTCAACAAAAACATGAACTTCTTTCTTTTGAATGACCTGTAAGGACTCGACATTAGGAAACCGCTTATTGCAGTTTCCCTTGTCTGTAATCATACGAACTTGGGCGATTTGCAGTGCTACAAATTTTACAATAACTGAAATAGCCACTGATTTATATGAAAGTGCCTTTTGCACGTGTTTGAAAATGTTTATAGCAGGTAAAGTATCTCAGGAGATGTTTATTTATGCAAGAAAATGGTAGGTTTCTAGAGCAACGAAATGATTCATTTTCTGAAAGCAATGGTACTTTGGGTTTGTATGGCTAACATATGATTGACTTGAACATTCGATTTCTATCAGTGTCTTTGTACATAATACTTCATGTAAGAACAATTTAATATAATTATTTTGTACATAACTTCTAAGTGAACTGACTTCTCTCTTTTTAATATAAATATGAACATGGTAAATGGTTCCTTTTGATGTGAGGAGTCAGAAGCCATGAAAGGCTAAAAGACAACCTCAATTAACACAAAATGGTCCATTACAGCATCTTCAGCGACAAAGGCGTTACTTCTGTTTCATCAAGAAGCTAGCTTGACGCCGGTTACAACTTGCAAGGTGACAGGGCTATTTTCAAAATATCCAAAGGAGGCCGCGATACCCCAAATTTTATGTATCCTTTCTGAAACACCTTGTGAGGAAATGAGCAGCTTCATAAATTACGTATCATACCCTCCACCAATCACTTTAAATCTCTTACATCCCTCTCTATGGTCACACAACGGAAGAGACCTCTCAGATGCAGCAGCGATGGAAATGTAAAGTTAAATGAAATTTGAACACATATCACCTGCGATTGTTGTACTAAGGAAAATGTTGCTATGTATTGTATTGATAAAGGCGTAGGAAGTGGGGGCTGGGGCGCCATCCCCAGCGAGATTTGTGGGGCGGTAGTATGCTTCATCCCCCACACTTTCTAAGGACGAAAACCCCTTATTTTTCTCCTCTGTAAGAAATGTCAAAAATTTGCAGTACTTTGTCTAAAATGATGCACCAAATTGCTTCTAAGGATCCTCAAATATCCAAAAGTTTTCCAAAGGGGAGGGGCACACCCCTCCCCAGGACGGAAATCCGAAACAAGGTTCAGCCCCTTCCCTCTCAAACAGCTTCCTACACCTATGTGTATTGATTGTATAGGTTCATATAAATTACTTGCTTAAAAAGGGGAGCACTGGCGACAAGGACCATGTATTTGAGGTGGACGGGACTCCTTAGTTCCCCTTGTCTGTGCGGCCCACTGAAGTCGTTTAATATGTATCTTAGAAATGTCCACGATTACGATCAATGGCGTATGTGTGTTCACTTTTACGTGCCAAATCAGGGAATATGGTTCTAACTCGGCTGATTTTGCATTCTATAAATTATAAATAAATAAGGCTAGGCCACCCATTTTTTTTAAATCATTTTACTATAAAAAAGAACAATGCTTTTGTAAATAAATCCCTCAGAAGTACGTCTGTATGTTGGTCACGGTGTAGTGAAAACTAACTCGTAGTCAGACAGGATGCTGGAAAGGGGTCGGAGTGGGGCTAGTTTTCAGGGGGAGATATTTTACACTGGGACGCGGTATGTTGCGGCAAGAAATAATTTTCCTTAAAACCTTTCCGGGGCGAAAATTTTGCTGGGATTTTCGTTATCATAAATATGCAAGATACAAACTGCTACACTGATCACTGAGGTATATCGCCTTCATATTGATATCATCTTCATGTCCATTCCCAAACAAATTAGGAATGATGACATAAATTTTTATGTACCACACGTGGTTGTATTTAGATGGACAGATACAGAGAATGCACCTTGCAGGGACGTAGATAGAGAATAGTTTCCCTGCCATGAGCCTTGCCCCCTCCGTACCCCAATAGGAGAGGACAGAATAAACTGCCATGTAATGGTTAAATATTAAAATTTTCACTGTCAATCCCCCCCCCCCCACAAAATGTAACTGTGCCCACACTCTTTTCACACTCAGTGCCAGTGTATGGCTGTATACTAATACAGCGGAGGCACAGGCTATGTTAGCCGGTTATAGTGACTCGTTTCACTGTTTGTGGTCCTTAAGAAAATTTCCTGTCGTCGTTATATTTTAATATATGACTTCCTCGAGAGAGCAGACCTGTTTATCCCTTAATTTTGACAATGTGTCATGTAAATGCATACCACATATTGTACTTTCACAGTATGACGTGGAACAGAACCATGTTCTACGTCAACAACAGCAGTTAGTACTTCACGTCGGGTGGCTAACTAACTCAACAATTTAGATCTTTTTTTTTTCTTTGAAAGGCCAGTTCATATGGGACAACCGTAGATTGCTTTTGGATGAAAAACCCGCCTTACTTTGACCCGGCCGGGGATCGAACCCTGAACCTCCCCGTTGCTAAACCATATTGCTTCAAATGACTACCTTTATCCACCGGGTTACAACACAGATACCCTTGGGCGTATCGTCGCGCATGGGATGACATGTCACAAGGGAGTGGAGTGGTCTGTGCCTAGAAATTTTTCCAAACTGGCAGGCAAAATGATATGAATTTTGCCCCAAACATGACAAGTTTTTGCCCTGAAATCAACATTTTTATTTTTTTGCTCGTAAGGACTGCTACACCAAACATTCACTGTACTACACCCTCAGTTTGGATTGCAATACAAGTGGAGTGCCTAGTGTGACTATCACGTTCAGTACCTCTTTCTATTTTTGTAACCTGCGGTAAAGCAACTCTTTTGTAAATATTTTTGAAGGTTTAATTATGCTAAAAAAGGAAGAAAAGAAATACAACCAAAATAATCCAGCATTAAAAACTGTGCTAATTCAAATTCTCGGAGTATTTTAAGTCACACAGTCACACAAATTACATTATACATGGCAGTTTGTTATGAAAAACATGGAACATTTAAAAATGTCATGCCGCTTGCATTAACCTTTCAAGGTGAGCTAGTGAAGTGGATAAAGTACTGAAAAAACGTCATTCGCCCATAAACACAATGGTGGTAACAAAACTTATGCCCCGGGCTCACTGACCCACGAGCATAGATTGAGGAGCGGAAAGTGGCCGTCCACCCCGGGTGACATATTTTGGGGAACATTTTTGGCATACCGCAGTGGAAAAAGTAAACATGGTGTCCCAATTTTTTCGCAAATTTTTCCATATGCACACTGACCTACGAGGAAGGGGATGGGCGCTGCAGCCCCCTCCGCGTTTGGGGATTTGCAAAATTTTGGGCAATATGTGCTGTTTTCGGGCAAACATGCATTACAATTTCGGGTAAAAGTGCTGGAGCACACCTTCTAACTGGAATCAGTCACTATAGGCTCATCGCAGTACGGGACTGTTTTTCTGAGGGAGGGCAGCGATTTTTGCCCGACCCCGGACCTCAACCCCGGGGCATTGAACCGTCCAATTTTCCGCCCGACTGAGACAAAATATCTGCCCGATTTAGTCAGGTTTCTGACATTTGGCGATGGCCGCCCCCGCCCTTGGCCCGTACGGCCATGCATAGGCTCTTGCTTAGGCTCTTGCTTATAGAAGGATAATCAACTCAAGAACCATCTTGGTGGCACCACCTCTCATGAACCCTCTAACGGACTACGAGGTCCCTTTCAGAAAGACAAACTTTTGCAAACAACATATGAAAGTAGGCCCTTGTAGAATGATACGATCATCGTTGTGATGTTTGATGACAAATTAGCCTATTTCTAGAAAACGAAAAAAAACAGGGATTTAAAATGGTTTTGTTTGATAAATGTCCAAAAATAAGGAAGTTTTATCAGATTTTGGAAATTCGTTAAAATTATCTTATTTCTAGTAGGCTACTTTTTAATAAATGAAATATGAAAATATCTGAACTGTGCAAACTGACAATAGTTTGCATTTGGCCTTTATCCCGGGTAATTCGTCTCCTTTTTTTTTTTTTTTGGCGTACTGACGATTAGGCAAATTGGCGTATATTGTGACGAATGGTCATTTTACCATAGTGACGAATGCAATTTTTGTCCAGATCTGTTCATCATAGCATTGAACACTGGAATTACATTTTGACATGTTTTGCCCTACAATTTAAAGCAAATAAACGATCAATAAGACAGAACCTTTAACACTTTTAACACTGGAATATACTCAGATTCGTCACATTCGGATTTTTGTCGATTCGTCGGTACACCAAAAAGGGGACAAATTGAGAAAATTTCCCATTTCTATCAGATCCTTCCCACACTTGTTTAATGACATGTTGTCATCTTTATGGATTTTTGGAAGTTGCTGCCGTGAAAGACACAGAAAGACTTGGTTATTTGTACGCCGACCCGCATCGGCTAATAAAACAAGGAATGGAGAAGGGCTATAACCCCCGGTTTACATAATTAACCCCTTCCCTCGTTTCCTGCAATGCAGGCTAATTTTTCCCGGGAATTAAATAGCTCAGATTTATTTTGTAAAGGCAGTTTCATGCACTAACTGGTTGGTTGTCCACAGCTATCTCCTCGGCTTTTAGATGGGTTCGAATCTTGGAATTTTCACAGGGAACGCGTCCGAAAGTCAGGAGAGTCGCAGGGACCAAGTTGACCTAAATCATGCCTCGGAAGAAGTCAGAAAATATAGAATCCCAAACACTTTGCATTGCAGGAAATCGCACTCTGAAACACACTTTTAGACTACAATTCTGCACTTATCTGATGTGGGTCGCTAAGATGGTAGAGTTTTGGCATACTACACGTTCTATTTAACAGTAAATTTTACTTTTATTTGTGACTACAGTTCTACCGCATACCATCTACCATACCTGGGACACCTGTTTTGGCGAAAACTTGGCATTCAATACCTTTAGACTGGCCTGCAGAAAATTGCACTCCAGGACAAAGGTACACGAACGGATGGGAGGGGAACAGCTCTCGGAGTTAGGGAAAACCTGTTTTCGGACAGATTTTTGGAAAACTTATGCAATTTTTTTTTAGGGAGAACACATCAGGTTTTTCTCAGGCAAGAACCGCTCAGCCAAAGAGGTATCCTGAACTACTATGGTATGCTTCAGAACACAATCTTTTGTGACTACAGCGCATCTAATAGTCTTGTATGCCTTTATCTTTCATGCCCGTGGTGACAGTATAGAGAAAACTTATCTTAAACACCCTTGATTTCAAGAAATCACTCTCTGAAACAAAACTGGCCAATTTGCTACTACAGTTCAAGGTCTATGGAAGGGGCACGTATAGCAGTTGGCTATTTGCCGCGACGGGCTACTAGAAAGGTTACATGACAGTTCTGTGCCGCAGGTCCGTAGCCAGACAAGGTACTGAAGGGTTGAAATGGCTTCCGGGGGGCGCAAAAAATTTTCAGGAGGCCAAATGTGTAAAAATGTATTAAGTGAATGGCAATCTGAAAATTTCTAGCGGGGAGAAAAAAAATCAGGGGCCTTCTCCCCCTGTCCCAGGCTACGGGACTGCTGTGCCGTAAGGTTTACGAGATTGGAAGCTGAACCATTCAAATCCCTCAAATTATAACAATTTTGTAGATAATTTTAAACGCTTTTAGACTGCAAAATCTTCAACTGTAAATTAATGGGGGCAGCAGCCCCAGCCCCTTCAGGTTGTGGCGGTATACGCAGAAGACGCGTGGTTCAATTTTGGAGATCTCATTTAGCGTACTGTACCTCATAAGGGAGTAGAAAGTACATCCAACTACGTATAGGGGAATAAAGATGCCGAGTTACTTCTACGTGCTCGACATATAGACTACAAAAATATGATAATCTTATTCCTTACAGGATATTAGCTTTAATTCGATAATATTAGGCCTGCAATTAAGACGACCCAAACTGATTCAGTATTAGACGGTAACTTGAAAGCTTACAATAAGCAATGATTGTACAGATTTCACCAGACTGAAGGGAATTCCGGTCAGGTTATTGAAGGGAAAGTCAAAACTCTTAATGATCTATTGTGGAAATAATTACTAATACCAACAACCGTTGCTAACATGAAGTTCTTCTGCGCAGATCACAGTGAGCGTGACTAGGCTGGTTACCAGTGCTGCCACATGGCACACGTACGTGACACTGGACCCTTTTTGCCGGGCAGTACCTCGAGTGGGACGTATTACGTCAAACTGGAAACGGCATAAAAGGGTAGGAAAAGACGTTAAATTATGTTAGAGGGTTATTCTCTCTGGAGACCATCAATCGATGATTGCTAACAGCCTAGGGAGGCGATTTGTACCACATATGGTGGAATGATTCATTTTTGTAAGGCTCATGAATTTCGTGTTTAATACACATAGCATTAAATCCAAACCCCGTGGGGAAGTAGCCTATTTCTTATGGTGCAGCAGTGATGGAAGAATGTGCCAGTGTGTTCAATTGCAAATGAATTAAATCAAGTAGCCTAATTGTTTCCTCACGAGATGAATAAAAAACGGCGCCCCGGGGGAAAGAAGGTGGTACGATGCATGATTTGAAGTGCGCCAGCACTTTTTTGTCAAGTCAATACCCACGTTGATGTACCGGTAACGTTATTCTGAAACCGTGGATGGAACAAGCCAACGGCAGTGAAGACCCCACTTCAGTGCAAAGCGCCCCAACAGCGCGGGGTCTGGGCTCCAAGGGTAACGACCCGGTGGGGTCCAGGGGCAAATCCACCAGAAGCTATGGGGTGTTTACATAATTGTGCGTATTTAGTGAAACATTAAACCAAGGAGTTGTTATATTTGAAACTCCCTGATTTAACTCTTTCTAAAGGATATTATTGAATTCTCACTCGGCAGATTACAGAAACAATAACTTCTTACGTTCGTGGGGTCGAGAGACGAACTCACTAAAAGAGACCCAAGGAAAATCCCCTGAGAGTCCTTGGGTATGATTACAAAATTCTGACCATTACAATGGAAGGTTTAACTTTTTTTCAAAAAAGATGGGATGCGTACTTAGTAGACCACAAAATGATTATTTTACCTTTTGCTGTCCTTGAACAGTTGAAGTCGTAAAGCCAGTAACTTGATGAGCAAGTAACTTGATGGGCTTGGTGCAGGGTATATGCAACTTGGGTTCTTGTCAGGGGCAAACGGTTTTGTTTTTGATGAACACCATACCGACCAGGTTCAAGTTCGTCAGGCTCAGAGAACGTGCATTGAATTTTCCGTTAAGACCTGTAGCTACAGAATTTTATCCCAGGTAGATAGAGTCCAGTGTTGAAATAACCCAACGGTTCAGAAGGCACCGAGGAAACGCGGTGAATTCGCTTTGAACAGACCTCGAAATTGGAGTTGGCACTATTATTTTTGTAATTGCCTTTGTGTCCATGGTTGGTGAATTTGATGCCGGTGTAGTTTTTTTGGGGGGCGGATAGAGGTGGATGCTGGTTAATGATTAACACTGAAACAACAATTTTACTTAAGCTAAGAGAAACTGACAATTGACAGCTGTCTACGATGGGTGCGCGTCGAAATATAGCGTTACAATTAAAAGTTATCCAAATTACATTAAAGTGTCTTCCCCACATCCCGTTTCTTCTGTTTCCTTTTCCCTTCCAGCAGTCCGTAAACTGAACTCCCACTCACAGTCATAACCGTCACGGGCTTTCCCCTTGCAGACGACTACCGCCAAGTCCCCCTGCAGATGACTACCGCCAAGTCCGTGACCAAGGGGGGCAGGGGTGGCAAAGCCCCCTTGGAATATTTTTCCCCCTAGGAGATGAAAAATTACCTTTCCCATAATGTATTTTAGAATATCTCGCCTCGTCTTCCTGGAAGCTATCACCCCCCCCCCCCCTTCACTACCAGGTCCGGCTACGGGCCTGGCTATCGCTTGTACTTCGAGAGAATAGTTGTTGGTGGCAGTTTTGGGGCGTTGAAAAATTTATCTCGCTCAAGCTGACATGTAATAATAAGACAAAACTGCAGCAGGCCCATAGCTAAGGGGGGGGGGGGCTGAAAAAATTTCGCCTGTAAACATGACGATTTACACGCACTATGTCTGATCAGGGTATTAAATGGATTGGTCTGAATGAGGCATACGGTAGCAGGTTACTTATTTTTAGCACGGAAGTTTCCATCATGCCTGCGGACTTTCACGATTATTTATATACATTACAGTGTAAGCATACGTAAACGTATGGCAATTTACACGCAGTCGTAGGTCTGTGTGCATTATATTTGTCGGCGTGTTCATCCGGAGCATTTCACTCCCTGAAAAGCCTTTTGTGATCAACTGATTACGAAAAT